>PVJO010002626.1:0-139600 GCA_004026905.1 Hystrix cristata
ATAGGAAGAACTCTCCAAGACATAGGGGTTGGAAAAAAATTTATGAATAAAACTCAGGTTGCACGGGAAACAATTCAAAGAATTGATGCTTGGGACCACATCCTATTAAAAGGCTTTTGCATGGCAAAAGAAATTACTAATAGAGTAGGAGGAAAAATCACAAACTGGGAGAAAATTTTTGCCGGCTGTCCCTCAGATACAGGTCTAACATCCAGAATATACAAAGAACTCAAAAAGATCAAACCTCCCAAATTTAAAGACCCTATCCAAAAATGGGCATCTGAAATGAATAAACATTTCTCAGATGAAGAAATAAAAATGGCAAGTCCTATCTACTTCTTAAGGATTCCAATGAGGTTAAATAAGGATCCAAATAGCTTAGCACAGATCTGCTCTACCCATTGAGATTCCCTGCCCCCTCCTTCTCTTTTCTCCCACATATACCCAGGTACAGAGGACAAAAGAGCTGCACCTCACCCTTCCCTGCTCTTGTTCCCTTCCCACACACTGAAGGCTTGGACAAGGTGGTGGTTTCTTCAGTCTCTCTTTCTTCTCCGCCAGGCTAAGCAGGGTCTGAGGCAGACCAAAAGCATCTTCCAGTGCCCAGCTCAGACCTCTCCCCCAGCTCACAGACAGCCAGCTCTTTAGCACAGGGAGGCAGGCCAGGAGCGCCCAAACATTGACAAAGATGCTCCAAGAATTTTATGCACTTCTATCAGGTAGCCCACTAACACCCCGCCCATCTAGCCACTCTGGATACGTGTACGCTTACAGGCGAGTGTGTGGTCACACAGCAGTGGGTCAGTGGCCCATGTGACAGAGAATATAGTTACTGCTCGATATAAAACTCTAGAGAAGAGTCTGGGTAGCTGAGTCCTCAAGTGCCTAAATTTTTCATTAGTTATAAAACAAGTGTTTG
Source organism: Hystrix cristata (assembly GCA_004026905.1). NCBI lineage: Eukaryota > Metazoa > Chordata > Mammalia > Rodentia > Hystricidae > Hystrix > Hystrix cristata. Next base: position 920 of record PVJO010002626.1, read on the forward strand.
TTTTGCTCTTCACACTTGAGATTGAACAGAGATGGAGATTCCCATGGGGCGATTGTTGGGTTGCTGTTATTTTGGTTCCCACTAAACAAAGAACACTAATCAGTCCCTTTAATACCGGAAATTAACCAGATATTGGGCAAGTCCACAGTTACTTCTACACACATTCTATCAGCTATCCGACATGAGTACACTCATCTCATTCAGCTCTCTGTCTCTTGCAGGGTCTTGGGTGGTACAACCCCAACCCCAACCCCAACCCCAAATTTGATTCACCCTATAAGGGAGGCAGTATTCTGCACCCATAACCCCCCCAGTGTCGCCAGTCTTCCCAGTAACCTAATCACTGTCCCTTATGAAGTCATAAAATGTTGAGTAGCTTCAGTCCCAAGCAGGTTGGTGGTATCTCGAGAGAAACGGCCGCAGACAGAGAAATGGAGGAAAAAATATGCCCAACCTCCCCCCACCATCAAATCAAAGAAATAAAAAACCTGTCTCCTTGGTGCCTCCCCAATATTTATGTCTGAGCTCAGTAGACACCCCTGGGCTGCAGCCAGTCTGTGGATTAGCATTAGTCCATTACGCTTTTTATGATGCATGGTACCCGCCCCGGCGCCCCCTCCCCTTGCAGCATTTTATGACTGTCCTTTTCATTTCTGGGAAGAGCTTCACAGAATGGCAGATGCCTGCATCTCCCCACTCTTTGGGGAGCTATTTGTAGGCAGCCTGTCCCAGGCCATAAACAACGGGAGATAAGCCACAGCTCAGGGCAGTAAATGCATTCAAGGCCAGGAAGGTGCAGAGACCAGGCAGGGGGTGAGCTTGATGGCATCGCCTGGTGGGCCTGGGGTAGATGCTACTCGTGGAAGGAGTCAGGGGCTGGGCCCGAAGCAGACACCACACAGCCGGATCACCAGGAAAGCTAGAGGGAAATCCTGCCACCATGCCTCACACAGGTCTCCCCCACGGAGGCCACTATCCCGGAACTATAATCAGAACCAGTAAAGTTTCCAACCCAGAGAGTAGGACTCCCTTTGGCACGATTATCTCCTGCCCACTCAAGTGGCTACATACATAACCACGTGTCTCTTGCCTCCTGCTGATGCTTCCAGATCTTGAGTCTCGTCAGCTTCTGCGCCTCCTCTGCCCACTCTTCTGGAGGTACCCACCCCTCCCTGCCCAGCCTCCTTCCTCTCCAAATCTCTTCCCTCCCTCACGCCCAAGACCAAGTCTTACCAATCCATCACCAGCACTTCTGGCTCATTAAAACTTCAGCCGGGTCTGCAGTGGCCACGGCAGGGATATTTATTTATCCCAGCTTTTGAGCTGCACCCACAAGCAAGTCACTTGTGACGCTGTGAGAGACAGCACCTGGAGCCAGCTTTGCTCCATAAAAGGCACCCCTGGGAGAAGAAAAGCAAATTCTGAATGAATAATTGGCCTTGTGGAGATTTCAGATTCTTCCTACACACACAAACAGCAAAGGAAAGCAAAGCAGGGGTTGGCGGGGGCGGCGGGAGGAGGACCTTATGTCGGAGGGTCAGCCTTGGACAGTTAGTGCAGAGAATGGGTTTCTTTCTCGGTGCCCCATCTTGGTGGCAGGGCGAACAGAGAAGGTGGAGGGGATAGTGCCCTTTTTCTTCTCCTTGCTTGGTTTTGGACTCCACATCAAATGGAAACATGCAGCAGGAATAGATACGCGTTTAAAATGTATGTACACATCAGACTGCTGGAGATAGTAGCCATTATGCTGCGTGTATGTTTTTTGCAGAAAGCTGCTAAATTATTTATTGGGCACTGGGCTTTAATCTCATAAACCTGCCTGCGGGCCCCCAGCACGGGCAGCCTGATCACTGCATAAAACACATGCGCCAGCCGGCTGAGCGGGGTGCTCCGGCAACTCCAGCCAGCCATGCCTCACCCTCACTCCACCTCTCCCCTGATCAGCTCATTAGAGCAGACAGACCCCAGGAAGAGCCGTCTCCTTTTCCCAGCACCGCAGACCTAGAAAGGGATTTGCATGAAGTAGCAGACAGGACTCCAACCTGCGCACGAGGGCCGGGGAGCCGTGGCAGGGGCTGGTCCCGGAGCCTCTCTCCTTGATCAAAGGTAGGGCACTGTCTTAGTTACTTTTCTGTCGTTGCTGGGACAAAATACCCAACACCCAAAGTTAGGGGAAGAAAGGTTTATTTAGCTCACAGTTTGTAGAGGTTTCAATCCACAGTCAGCTGGGTCCGAGGCAGGGTGGCGTGGCAGACACACAGAAGGCAGCAAAGTAAGCAAGGAATGCAAGCAAGGGTGTGTGTGGGGGGGGGAAACCAGCTTCTTTCTGTATTTTATATATCCAGGCTACCTGGCTTTAAAGTGGGCAGTACTCCCGCCCTTAATCCTAATACCCTTAATCCTAGCATCACATCCTTGATCCCAGCAGAACTATGCCAAAGCAATCAGTGGACTAATTTAGTAATCACACACTCTAGATCCAGCTACCTCTTACCACATGAGGCTTTCGGGGAATGTCTAGACACAAACCATGACAGGCACCCTGGATGGAAGACAGAATGAATGAGTCCAGGCCACAGGCCAGTCCTGTCCCATTCTCAGGACTTCGGGATGGAGGATCCAGGGCAAATCATTTTTTATCTTGGGCCTTAATTTACCTCTTTTAAGTAAAATCTTTTCCTGGCCCCTAAACCTGAGGGTACCTCTCTTGGGATGAATCTCCAGATTCTTCTCTAAATGCCAAGAATACAGTAGCACCCTTGAACTCGTGTGGGGGTTTAAACTCCTCGATATAGAGCCTTCATGTCGGCATCACCCACTCCGAGCTCATCCTGTAATCCCAACAGCCCCAGGCTGTGGTGTTACGGAAGAATTGAAAAGAGGGATCGAGCGCTTTGCTTACTTGATCAACCAAGAGTTGAACTGAGATTGGGACCCGGATGCCGGTCTTCTGTGCATGCTCTTCGCTGCCCAGCTGTGTGAGGTCACTAGCATTACGCAGGGTGGAAACTAAGGCGCGGGTCATCTTTGACACGCACGTCCCGTTAGGGCTGTGAGGAAGTAATATTAACACCAAGGCCCTTGTCCTAAAAATTTGGCCAATTCTAAAGGGTTGTGCTTTCTGGAACTCAGACTTTAGCGCTCTTTGAACGAAGCCAGCAGTGCCGGTTCTATCCAGATTTGTCACGTACGGTGCCACAGCGCAGGCGCACACGTGCACAGGCGCACACACGCCCCCTCCCCAACCCCGACCTCGGTGACAGCAGGACGGTGTGAGCCGGAGATGCTTCCGGCCAGAGGGCGGGCTGCTGCAGGGTGCGCCTTCGGGCAGAGCCCCGGGCAAGGTCTTGGTGGTGAAGACGCACTGCCCTGGCCAGCGAGGACTTACACCATCCCCAAAGTGAGAGGCAGGGAGTGTCCTCACAGGACTTGCCCTGTGGAACCGACCCGTGTCCTGCCCCTGCCCCAGGACTCTGCAGCGTGCTCCTCTCCCTCACTGGGGACATTTGCCCTCCCCACCCAGCACCCTGCCATGCACACTATGGTGGCACCTGCTCCGGGATGACGCTCTTCCTGTGTGTGTCAGCACACCAGCCACGTGGCTAAGGAGAGTCCGGGCCAAAATGTCTGGCCTCAATTCCCGATTCTGCCCTCATGCCCATGTGATGCCTTGAGGGTCATCTCACGTCTCCGTGCCTGTTTCCTGGTCTGCACACTGAAAATAATAATAATTTCTCCCTGCAGGCTTATATGTGTTGAGTTAACACATGAGAAAAGGATAGACCAGTGTCCGAAACAGAGAAAGTGCCCAGTAAATGTCACTGATTATTACTTGTATTATAACTGTCCCTTTCATTTTCTTTCTCCCTCTCTCTTGGTACACTCAGCAGTCCCTAAAGTACCGGCCTATGTAACAGACATGCAATAAAAGTTTAAATGGAAGGGAAGGAGCGGGGAAAGTGGGAAGGCAAGGGAAGAAAAGTTCTTAAAACAGGAGCCATCTCTGCCCAGTTTTGCAAAATCTTCAAGTGAGCGTGGGCTTGCCACACCTCCGAAAGCCCGGGGTACCGCCCAGTGTTGCTCCAGGCGGCGCAGGGTGCTCTCTGGGGACTGCACGCAATTCACGCAATCACATCTCGTGCACAGAAAGCCAAGCAGTCACTGCTCCAGCCCCATCCCTCTGGGATAGCACTTCCCCAGAGGGAAGCATCCTTCGGCCTCACCTGACACACAGCCTTGCTCACCTGTCACCTCATCTGCAAATCCCAGCAGATGCCAGGTGTGCACCACAACACGGCTGGCAGCAGGGAGACAGAGGGGGAGGGGAGTAAGAGGTGCCCTTCCCAGCTTCCTCTTCAGTTCCCCCCACCTTCTATTGCCCAGAGCTCCTCCAACCACCAAAGGTTTATGGATGCAGATTTACTCCCCTTAAGGCTTAGTGTGTTCATTCGTGTGTCCATTGACTCATTCAAAAAGGAAAGAATATTACTGTAGGTGCCTACTATGCGCTTTCAGCGTATCCTTGGTGCTTACATCACTGTTAATTACATTGTGCTAGTGGTTCTGTACAGGGGGCGATTTTGAAGACATTAGGCAATATTAGAGATTATGTTTTGGTTCTTGAGTCTGGGGTATCTAACAGGCAGAGACCAGGGAAGCTGCTAAAATAAACATCCTGCAGCACACAGGACAGCCTCCTGGCAAAGCATTATCTGGCCCACAGTGTGGGTCATGTTGAGGTTGAGAGATCCCCGTCAAGGAAACAAGCATCTGTTGATAGCACATGTGTCAGCCAGTGTGCTGAGCACCAACTAACCCTCCTAGCTACCGTGCCACAGAGCTACCAAGACTTTATCTTCCAAAGAAGAAAACTAAGACTCAGAGGGGGTGACATTATTTTCCCATTCATTCATATAAGTTGCATTTATTGGGCAACTCAGTAGGTTTGAAAAGCAAACCCAAGTGTCCACTCCTCAGATCTCCTTATCCACTAAGCAATGCTAGCTCTCCATTCAAGGTCACGGAAGAGAAACATGAAATGAATAAGTGAGGGAGAAGCTTGAATTTGGGGAGGGAAGTAGAGTTCATAAATGCCATCAAGTATGAAAAAACAACTACTTTCCCACCCCCTTCTTTTCCAATCCCCCATCTACACACACACACACACACACACACACACACACACACACACACACAGTCGAGCACACCCTTGAGGTCCCAGTCTACCTCCAGGTTGGCATCAGTGTGGGTGGTGGTTTTAGTTTGAGACGCCGCCTCCCCCCAGAATGTTTCTCATCTTATGCACACAGCCAACCCTCTGGCTGGGAAGAGGGTGGAGACATTCTGCTGCTCCTGAAGCGCCTGATAAAGATCTGCTGTCTGCCAGCCTCCAGCCTCTCCCCATCCTGATTTAATGTGTGCTGTGGGAGGCGTGGACTTTTATTTGCGGCTCCTGACTGGTGGGCTGTTTGGACAAGGACAGCATGTGCAAGCAAAGGAGGGTGGACTCTGGAATCAAAAACCATCTTGGTTCAAATCCTATCTTTGCCACCTACTAAACAGATGATGTTGGGCAAATTAGTTAACCATATTGAGCATTGGTTTCTCCAGCTGAAAAATGAAAACCATGATACCTGCCTTGCAGAGTTGCTCTGGAAAATTCGATAAGGCCAGGGACATTCATCTCCGAGCACAGTGCTCAGCAAAGACAGCGTACTCAAGAAATTAGAGCCCGTATGCTCACCTCCCTGCCTCAGCCCCGGGGTGGCTCTTTCCAGGGGCTCTGAGAGATGGGGAGAAGGAGTCAGGGTCCCTTTCTGGGGGTCCTGCTACACCTATGCCAGGCCTGTTTTCTGCTCTGGGCCTCCTGTAGGGGTGCTGCACGTAGGCCAGCCCGGGGCCTTGGATCATCCAGAAGGCCACCTCTTTGTCCTGCTTTTGCATGAGCCAGGTGACTTGGACCACAGGTGTGATCACCTCTTGGCCTAACTTTGTGCATAGTATCATCATAGCCTGACTCTTCATGTGAACCCCTCTCCTCAGCAGAGATTGGAGGACAGTGTGGGAGAGTTAATCAGGCACATCTTTCGAGATGTACCCTGAAGTCCTTAGGATCTGGGGGCTGAAATGGAACCTGCTGCTGAGTGTCCCCACCATTCCCCTTTTGCCCTTTTCCTCATGCTCCTCAGAGAAGGCTTTGTAGAAAGGCTAGACCCAAAAGGGGACTGATCCTTGAGAGCCCGCCTCATCCAGGTGGGGCCCAACCACCCCTCCTGGCACAACACCCCAACGCACTGGGGGCAAGAGTGGCTGCTAGGCTTCAAGACCCTCAGAGGGGAACTTCTGCTCCTCTTTGGCGTCCTCTGGTGACCTCTGGAACCTGACCTTACACCTCACAAGCTGCAACACACTTTCCTGTTTCTCCTGTCTTTAGTTCACAACACCTGCGAAGATGGCTCTCTTATCTCCACTCAGAAAGGGCTGGGACAGAGATCCCGGTGGATCATTCAGCTGTGAAGCAGAGCCACTTAGGCCTATCCCCAGGTTTGCGGCTCAGAGTTCAGTAGTCCCCATGATCCCTCCACACCCCTACTCTGTCCCTCTTGTCATCCTCTGTAACAGTCATTCGGGTATCCTTGGAACCCTTACTATATGTAAACCCTGCTGGCGATGGCTGATGGAGACGTAAAAGATAATACATTGTCTTTTTTTGGCGGTGCTGGGGATAGAACCCAGGGCCTTGCTCATGCCAGGCGAGTGCTGCACCCCTGAGCTATGGCCCAGCCCCTGTGAAGGACAGTACAACAGGTGCCGATCCCTCAGGCCCCCCATCTCATTGGAAGACCTGAGATGCATTTGCCTCTTTCCCTCGTCTCTTAAGGACAGGATGGGGTGCACCCTTCCCAGAAACTGTGCCCAGTGAGGGCAGCACAGCTCGGACATCAGCGGGCCCGGGCTCCAGGACCAGCCCCACAGCTGTTGATCTTGGAGCATTCACTCAGCTCTCGTATCTCTAAATGGAGATGTTGATAATTCTAGTTCCTACTCCACAGGGTCTTGGGGCAGCTTGAGTGAGGTAGCATGTAGGGAGCCCCTGGCAGGCCGTGTACCAGTGAACAGCAAGACTTACTGCTTTGCCCCGTCCCCTCCTGACGCGTCTGACCAGCAGCCTCAGATGCTCACGCTCGGTGGGCATTTCCGTTGCTAATCACTGTGCGCCCTGTCCTTCTCTCCTGTGATCTGGGCAGCTACGGTCACATGCTTTGACTGCTGCCCAAAAGCCTGTACCCTCCTCATCAATTACATATGGCACGTATGTGATGCATTTTACAAAAACAGAAAGGATGTAGAATGAGCGGGCTGTAGAAAAGAACCTGTGGGTTGCGTGCCTGGAGTAGGTGTCCTGCAGTGCCCTCCAGGTGGAGAGAACAGATGTTAGGAACTTTCCCAAGAGCTTGGTCACTGTCCCCACAGGAAGCAGAGCAGCAGGGGGAGGCAGAGGCCCTTGCAGACATCTCGCCATAGCTCTGGCTGTCATGTTCTCTCCAGGGAAAATTGTGGCTTGGGAGGTCTTCGGGTTTTTGGTCATGAGGTCAGTTTTAGAGGACAAAGCAGAAAGCACAGAGCAGAGCAGCATTTCCAGTACCGAGTCTGTGGGGGCTCTTCCTAGGATGCGTTTGCTGTTAAGGTCTGCCGCAGCTGCATCCTTCCTTGCAGATCCGTCCTCCCACCATCCCTCTGGCACACTGAGGAACAGAGCCCAGCCTTTTCGGGCCAGGTAACAAAAAACCTCTTTTTCTTGCGGGTCGCTGACACACCCCTGCCAGTCTGGGAGCCATTACCTCTTCCAGAAGTGGAATAATTACAGGACTAATCACCCCTGAGGTCTGCTGGGATCCATCTCGAAGGTCTCCAGGTCCTTTTATTTAACCCTCATGACAGTCACTGACAATAAAGGAGAAAGTGGGAGATGCCCTGGAAGAGCTAAGATATTTGCCCAAAGACAGCAAACTGCTCGTAATTCTAGTTCATAATTCTTGCAAAAGAAAAAAAACCTGAAAAATATCTCTTGTCCTTCCCCCCGCCTTCTTACAGGAAGGATTTTGTACAGAATAACATTGCAATTCCCAGTACAGCGTTTCACTCCTTAGCTACCTTCTCTGCAGATGTGGGGCCACCAACCCCCACTCCGTTTTCTCCATTACCACCTCCTGCCTCCAGTCTACCTTCCTGAAAGACGTTCTTGACACTGTCATTAAACAGCTGCTAGCAGCACCTGCTGGTATTCTCTGTCACAAGAATAACAACACAACTTTAAAGACAGAGAACCTGAAACAAGAAAGGCGGTGGGAGGTGTACTTGTGGGTTTGGATTTTTTTGTGTGTTTTTTTTTTCCCCAAAAAAATTACATTTTCTGCTTTTCTCTGTTGATTCTGTCTTTTTGCATTTGCCACTCTATTGATGAATCCCCTCTCCCAACTCCTACTTTGAAAATCAAGAGAAGAAAACCTGTTTCAGGATTAAATGTGGTGTCAGCATGTGGCTAGAATCTTAATACCTCTAAGAAAAGTCACAGGGGCTGTATCTATCCACCCAAGCCTGTAAGAGTGGAGGAGAGAGAGACAGAGACAGAGACAGAGACAGAGACAGAGATAGAGAGACAAAGAGACAGAGAGAGAGAGGGGGAAGGGAGGAGGAGGAAAGGGAAGGGAAAGGGGGGTGGGAAGGAAAGAAAGATGGAAGAGTCAGCCCATTCTTCCCCTCCTCCCTTCCTAGGCCTCTTTCCAACAAGTGCTGATGCAGGGTGATGAAGAGAGTGCCCTGAGAGACCATGCCTGATGATCACTCTCTCAGAAAGTCTACCTAGATTGCATCGTGGCATCATGACCCTTGATAGACCTACTCTATCCGCCCCACCGTGCTGCCCAGAGACATAGGCCTCCCGGGGAGCTACCAACACCCCTGTCCTCACCCACACCTGTCCTGCTTTTCCCCTCCCCCCACTGGCTGGAACTCAGATACAAAACCTAGTATTTTTTTAAGGCGATAGGTTGAATGCAATAGATGTTTTTGCTTCCAGATGAGTCCAATGAGGAATAAAGCGGCAGCTTTAGGGAACTGAGTTCTGTCTTGTGTATGCCAGGGGCCAGGGGACAGGCGAGGGCTGGAGGGATCAGGTTCCTAGAAGCAGAGTTCCAGGGAGATTTCCAAAGGTCAACCCCAAGCTGTATTTGTGGGAACCATCAAACTGATGACTCTGCTGGTTTTCTATTGTGTCATGGAAAAGGCTTCTAGGGAATTCTTGCCAAGTCTTTAGAAGAAAAGATATATATAGCGAAAGATGTGTATATTTATAGAGAGATATATGGATGTATTTATGCCAGTTCTGCCAATTAGCTGCTCAGCGAGGAGGAGGTGCTTCTGGGGGAGTAGCAGGGTCCTGGGTCTCCTCGTAGCTCTTTCTGGCCCTTGTGAAAGAAAATTCGAGCATGAGGAAGGTAGCTGCCTCCTTGGCCTCTCCCCTTCTAGCCAGGGGGGTCCCCAGTGGAGGCCAGACCTCCAAGCCTCAACGATCCAATGAGATTCTCATGGCTTGGAGGACAACCTGGAAGAAAATCTTTCTGGATTCCAAGCAGACCCAGAGAAGCAAGGATTCTATATGGGAAAATGTGAGAGGGGCCTGAAAGAAGGGCAGGAATGGCCCAAATTCATTTCGCTTCCACCTGTGGGAAAAAAGCTCCATTGCACCGTTGGCCTTGGAAAAGGCCAGACCCTGATTTCCGAGCCTCCGGGAGGCTAGAGCAACAACTGAGGCTGCTGAGACTAAGAGGTTCTTTCCAGAAGTCTCCCTGGAACACCATGGTGTGTGTGTGTGTGTGTGTGTGTGTGTGTGTACTCTCCCCGATCGCTCCCCACCAAGGGACCTCATGGGAACAGAGGGGTAAAGCAGCCCCGATCCGTGAGAGCCACTGGGAGGCTCAGCCGGGTGTGCCCATCTCTGCCTTTGACATCTCTCCTTCCATCTCCGTCACGTCAACAACTTTCAAAAGTGACAGAATCATAACTACTTGCCTCATCCCAGCCTGTGTCCCCCATCCCTGTCCTGCCCACACCCGCCCCAGCAGAGGCCGCAGTGTGATGAGTAAGTCAGGCTAATGACACTACACCCACCTTATCTGGGGCTGGCCTCACTAGACTTTCCTTGACTATTTTCTTAAGCAAGGGTGTGGATGGGAGGCAGAATGTGATTGCAAAACCTGTTTGGCGTGTAGCTGCCTCCCGAGTTCCTCCTCTGCACAGCTTTCCCTCCTCCATGTAGAAGAGCTCAGTACTGGACGAGACTGGAGGGCTAAAGAAAGCCTGCAGGTTGGCAGAATGAAAGCACTCACACCTACCTTCCCCTCCCTGCCTCGACCCGCCCATAGCCACCCTTGGGGCCAGTCATCCCTCCTTCCCAAGGAGCAGACTCCATAGGAGCATCTGGAGAAATCAAGAAAAAGTTGGACTCAAGGAAGAACTTTCTAGAATGTCCAATGGTGCTGTCCAAAATAACTTGCTGTGACAAAGAGAATAATTTTACATCTGTGCCGCTATTACAGTAGGCACCGCAGTGTGTGGTATTGTGAGACTGAAGAGTTTGTGCCCTTGAGGAGCTGCAAGTTTAAAATTTTACTTGTCTTTAATTAAAAGTAAAGAGCTACATGAGAATAGAGGCTACTGTACTGGCTGGTGCCATTCTAGAATGGGAAGTAGACACCTGGGACATCTGGGGACCTGAAGAGTACCCCACATCTCTCGTCCCCATTGAGAACTGGCGGCTTTTTAAGACAGCATGGTGCGGTTTCTTTTCCACTCACCTTGGAGTAAGCCACATTCTCAGCCACATCATTAGATGGGCCCCTTTCTGAGATCTGCTCACCAGGCAAAGGAAGCTGCAGGGTGGGGGATGTGGAAGCAGGGCCCAGCACGCCCAGGGCCCCTGACCCTCCACCACCTCTGGCCCCACTCCCTGTGTCCACAGCCCGGGATCCCAGCAGGGGCGCCCCGTGGAGCAGGGCTGCAGCTGCAGACATCTGGTTTCCCTCCCATCTCTGCCTCTTCATTTCTTTTCTGTCAGTAACGGCTCTCGGCTGCTGATGGTCAGCAGAGCACAGAGGCCCTCGGCCCTCTCTTCCGGCTCCCTCTGCTCCCCTATTCCCTGCTGATGAAGGTCAAGGGGGAAAGAGGAAAAAAACAGACAGGAAGGCAGAGCGAAGGTGAAATGAAATGTTAGTGACATTCAAGAAAGTGGCTTCACAGGGCTCTCCCTGCCCTCCCCCCGGATTCAGGATGCACCTCATCTGGTTTAGAAGCCGGCAGTGACTCCTCTCCTGCCTGGGATGCCAGTCCCTAGTGCCCCCGCCCCCCTTCCTCCCATGCACACAGTAACACATGTGCCTCCTCCGTACCATGGCAGGCCCATCTGTGACCTTCCTTCTTCTGACCTCCCCCGAGAGAGAGGACGCCCCTGAAGGGCAGATCTCAGACCTCTCTCCCTTGCTCTCCAGGACTGAATACAGTCACGTACCCTCCAGGTGTGCCCGCTCCTCTGGGCAAACAGGAGAAAGGCAGACTGGAACCTTCCTTCTGGCAGGGAGGTTGGGGCTCTGGCTGGACTCCAGGGGTGGAGAAAGCTGGGACTGTTTTCTGATCCTGGGACTTTGATTGTTACTGGCTCCGCCAGCCCGGGAGGGGACATTCCCACCCTGCAAAGGGGCACTAATTCACCAGGATACCCCATGCCCACCCTGGGGTGGCCTAGACCCACGGTGTTGGGTGTGAACTCCCTCCACAGCTCCACGTGGCTAGAAGGCAGCTGCTCAACCCCTTTGCTTTCTCTTACAAGCACAGGAGGCAGAAGAGCCCTTGTTTTGCTATTAACCCATAGAGTGATTGCAAATATGCCTCAGTTTCCCCATCTTCAAGATGAAGAGCTTGCATGGTGAGGCCCTTCCAGCACTGCACTCTGTAAGTGTAACCTCCGGACATCTCCACTGTCGTGGGGAGGACAAGGCACTCCCAGTAACTGTGAAATTGAGGACACTCCCCCTGCAGCTTCTGAGTGGCTCCCAATGGCCAGGGAAGAGAGAAGAGCTGGCTGTTGCAATTCTTCAACTGGTCTGAGTGGCTGCTTCTCCCGTGTAAGCCCTGGGGCCGAGCTGAACTAAACTGGACAGGCTGTGGTGGGGGAGAAAGGAGGGGCACTAAGTAAATGAGCTTTTGCTTGTGTAGCAGCTATAGCAGGTGGAATTAAGCAAGACACTGGAAAGAACTTCCTAAATCAGAGACAGCAGAGGACTGTGGCATATCCTTTCCTACTCCAAAAAGTAGAAACTTGAGGGTGTGTGTTTGTAGGATGTGCTTTTCTTTGCATCCCCAGACTCCGGGTCTACTCTGGCAGTGATCCTCTGCCCTCAGCCCGGTCTGCAGATGTGGGACGAGGTGGGCTCTTGGACAAGAGGCCTTACAGACAGGGAGCAGCCATGGAAGTCCCCTTCCGCCCTCCTACTTGCTGCCCTTTGTGCCTTTCTGACCAGTGATCCCTAAATTACTGAGCTGTCTGCTCCTCTCGAGGGAGGAGGGCAACAAACAGGGCTGACAGAGGTGGCGCAGAGAAAGTACGAGGTGGAGGTCAGAGATCCTTTCACAGTATGTTTTGGCAAAGGAGGCCTGGGGGGCAGCCGGGGGGCTGGGTCTTTCATCCTCCCAGGCTTCCCAGACGTGCAGAGCAAAAGCTGTCACTTCCACCATGATTTGGGGCTTGTGTCAGGGAGCAGGCCTGCACCCCATGCACTCACTGCACAGGAAGGGCCAGGTCCCTGCTCGCCTCAGCCTCAGGAGGTGGCCACAGTGCCTGGGATGGCCCGTCCCTGTCACTGGAGGGGTCTCCCCAGGAGAAGGAAGGCTCGGCCAGGAGCCTGCATGTCGAAGAGAGTGATGGGGTGGCCGGGGCAGCCAGGGCGGCCTCCAAGCCTAGCTTCTCTGCTGCTTCTTGTGACCCTCAGTGCGCCTGCCTTGCTCTGGAGACACTCAGCACAGCTCCATCTCCCATTGTCTGAAGGGGAGGAGGGGCTGCAAGCCCAGGGCCTGGAAGCCGATGCTTTCTTGCTGCGTGCTGGGAGGCCTGCAAGGCTGGGGTTCGGGGCTCCAGAGGAACCAGCCCCCATCTCACTTCTCAGATGCCCCTGGGGGAGACGCCGACATCTGACCACACCAGGGCCCCGATGGTCATCCCTCTTCCCTGCCACCCCCAGGCCCCTCTTTACACCCCCTCAGTGTCTTCTGCCTCTGTGCTGTTTGATGGCTGGGGGGCTGGGAACAGGCCCAGCAAATCCTCATGGCGGACAGGGACTGTACAACCAACTGGTCTTAACTGGAGGACCTTCTCCAAAGTCATGAGCGCCTGTGTCCCCAGCATTTGCTGGCTACATGGCTTCAGACAAGATACTGAACCTTAGTGACTCAGTTTCCTCCTCTGTGAAATGGGTATGGAAGGTGTATGGATCCTCTGTACAGCGGATGCTGAGCACTTGGCAGAGTCCTGCTACTTTGAAGCACCCAGTGACCATTAGCTCTTTTGCTGTAACTCTCACCTCTCTTCGCTGGTGGCTCTCTAACACATATCAAGTGACAGTTCACTGGCAGGTGGCCACAGCCACTGCTGTGGCCAAGGCGAAGACTGAGGGCTGGTGATAGTGATGAACTCTTCTTGCCCTTCGCCCCTGCGCCCAGCCATCTGGGCCCAGAGGTGCCCGCTCAGGCCCCGACCCAGCCCTCTCCCAGCCTGGCTGCTGGGGCATTTGTGGGCTGACAGCTTGAAGACAGGTCATTTTTCTTCTCCTCCCATATAATGGCCTTTACTCCCCTCCCCACCCCCTTCCACACTTAATGACTTTAACATACACACAGTTCTTTATAAAAAAAAAAAAAATACAAGCCCCCAGTGAGCCGCTCTGAACCTCATGTTAGGGACGAGAAACAAGCCAAGCACATGTTCACAAGTGACTGCTTGTGATGACAGGGGGCCTTGTGCTAATTTCCTCCCCGTTTGAAGCCCCCGGGGTGGGGGTGGGGCGGCAGGCAGCCGGAGGGAAGAGACCCACAGCTTCAGTGTTTGCTTGTTCCTTTGATCCTTCTGGAAACGCTGCAGCATTTAGGGAAATAGTTTATCCCGGGCAATGGTGGGGAATAAGAAAGATGCCTTGGGCAGGTTGGGCGGGTAGTGTGGAAAGAGGATGCTACCAATGATCTTGCTTGTCCTTGAAAGGAGAGTCTAGCTCTGGGTATCTGTGGGTCTGCTGAAGCCTCTGCCTCACACAGAGCTCCCGCCTCTGATTCCTTTTTGTGGCTTGTCTGGGAAAGGCCCCAGAGCCCAGGGCCACCCTTCCCTGTCGGTCAGTGCGGTCAGCATCCAGGGTGAGGGTCTCCCTCTGCCTCTCTAGGGCTGTCACCTGCCCTACAGGGTGAACTCCGGGTCTGTGAGCTCAGGGAGGGTCTGGCAGGGAGAAGCACGGTGCTGCCTGCCTCCTGGCTGCCTCCCGGGGCCTCGCCTGCCTAGGTCCCAGCCTGTGCAGGAAGGAGGAGCTGACGCCCCGCAGGGCAGGTGGGCGGAAAGCATGGCACCCTGGGTATGGAAATGGGGCTGGCTGGGATCCAGGTTTCCTCTAAATCAGAAACAAACGCACCCAAGATGGAGTCTCATCCTTTGACCGAAGACGAGAAAGTGCCTGTCTGACGTCGCCTTATTGGGGCTATTATCATCATTATTGGTAATATCACCATCATCATCCTGTAATTTGCCAGTTTCAATGGCGGGGAGGCTCAGGCCTCCCCTGGGCTTTCATGTTAAGAGAAAATGAGTTGTGGCAGCACCCCCCCCCCTGCCCCGCTTCTCTCTTCCCCTTGTCCACCCACAGGGCTTCTGGTTCAGTCCCATAGAGGGCGACTCCTTTGCCCAGGCCCCACAGGCTACTGTCCTGGTGGGGAGACGGTGTGACAGGAGCTCCACGTGGGGCCAGCATAAGTCCCTCTTCTTCAAAGCAAGAAAAAGACTTCAACCCATTCCCCAAACCAGCAGTCCCTAACCTTTTTGGCAGCGAAAACCTTTATGGTTTTGTAGAAGACAGTTTACCAGGGTGTGGGGGATGGTTTCAGGATGATTCAAGCAAATTACATTTATTGTGCACTTTATTTCTATTTTTGTTACACTAGACTCTCATATGAAGCACACGACCTAGATCCCGCGCGTGCACAGTTCACAGGAGGGTTTGCAGTCTTAGGAGAATCTAAGGCTGCTGCTGATCTGACAGGAGGTGGGGCACAGGCGGTGATAGGAGCCACCGGTGGGAGTGGCTGTAAAGAGGAGGAAGCCTCACTGCCTGGAATGCAGCTCTTCTGCTGTGCAGCCCAGTTCCTAACAGGCCATAACCAGTATCAGTCCCTGGCCAGGGATAGGCACCCTGCCCTAAGCCAACCTTGAGCATCCCTCAGCACATCCAGGAGAGCTTATCAAAATGCAGGCAGCTGGGTCCCGCCCCGTAGTTTCTCCTTGATAGGTCTGGGGTGCGGCCTGAGCTTTTGTGTGTCCCAGATGCCGATTTTCTAAGTTTCCAAATGATGCTGACGCTGTTGGCCTGGGGACCATGCTTCGCCAGCCACTGTCCTAACTCGTCTTAACTTGGGGACATTTAGGGGCAAGGCACTGGAACTCCCCTTCTCCTTGTTCCCTGGTGGATACAGGTGTTTGCAGTGTGCCTTCTGCAACACCCTGGAAATCAGATTCCCGGCAGGTGGGCCGTGGGCCCAGGTGCAGCGGAGGTGGCTCAGTGCTGCTAGCTCTCACATCCAGGAGCCCCTTGGAGAGAAGGTGGCAGAGGCAGGCAGCACCCCATCTGCACCTCTGAAAACTTCCTCCTTTCACTGACATTCCAGGCCTTTCTCTGCTGCAAGCTGAATAGCCTGACTCACTGTGTTATGCGGGTGTCCAAGGAGGGGCCCCAGCCGCGGCACTCTCCTCCTTCATTCAGGCCACTTCGTTCCTCCCCACCTGTTCCTCTAGCTGAGCTGCAACTGCACCCATCAGAGTGGCGATGCCCGCTGTGCACACAGTCCCCACACCCACTAGCGAACAGACACCAGGGTGCACACTGTCCACTTTAATCATCACAGCCAGGCTCCCCTCCCCTCTGCACTGGGGTGCTCAAGGCTTCTCTTCCAAGCACAGTGCCTCAGCACATGGCCTTTTCTCTCTCTTCTCATCTCAGAGGAAAAGGGGGAAAGAAGATAGGGTCGAGTAATTGTGGCGCTCCTACTGTGTAGGCAGAGACTGTGTTGGGACCCTGCACATTGTCTGAAGTGTGTCCTACCCAGCATCTGCTCAAGTCCCTGGTACGAGGCTCAGCGCTCGTTTCGCAATAGCAGCTTACAAACCCAAGGCACACATTATACAAAAACAACAAGAGGTGGGCAAAGTCTAACCCAGTGGCCCTCAAATTTGGGAGTCTGTCAGAATCACCTGACAGCTTAAGCCCACATTCCCTCCCCAACCACCAGGCCTTCTGACGCAGGAGCCCTGGGCCACGGTGGGGCCTGAGAACCACCATTTCTCATGTGTTTCCAGCAGGACCGATGTGTCTGCTGGGGAGACCAAGCTCCGGGAAGTACTGATCCAGTTCTGCAGCCCACTGGTTAGCCTTCTGCTGGCGCTTCTTCTGTGTTTGCCTTTGTCAGAACTGTATTTTCCACCCCTAGACCACATTACCCTCTTTCTGAGTCCTTTTGAGGCCATTTAGGAAAAACGTGATCAGCCTGCTAGTACCATGTTGTTTTTCATTTACTCAAAAGATAATATCATTATAGTAAACACTCTGGTAGTGCTTACTAAGACCCACTGTCCGAGAGCTCTGATATATTAACTCTTAATTCTCATAATCACTCTGACGTATCTGTAATTACTACCCCTCTTTTACAAGTGAAGCAGCACAGTGTAAGAGATGTTAAGAGGTTATACAGCTAATCAGAGGTGGAGCAGGGCAGCAAACCAGGCAGTCTGGTTCCCGAATCTGCGTTCCTGTCTAGCTGTCACTGAGTCATGGGGGAAGCCCTGCACTGGACTCTGTGTCGGTTAGGTGGGAGGAACATAAAATGGCTAAGTTGTGGCCTTGCCTGGTGTGAACAACTGGAGCATCATAGGATAGTACCAAGACAGAAGTCTGTACCCAGCGTGGAAGGCCTGGAACATAGGGCATGAGTAACTCAGCCTGGGAGAGTCGGAGAAGGCATCAAAGAGAAAGGGACATTCAAGCTGAACATGTAACGCTAGGAGTTTTGAGCTGGAAAGGAGACTAAAGCGCACTCCCTAACAGCACCCAGCCTGCACACAGGCACCATGTGTGAACTTGAACACAGTGGGGCCGGCGAGCTATGAGTGGTTTGGTGCCCGAGGAGCCAGAGCTCAGGGGAAGCGGCTGCAAAGACTGGCCGAGGCTATATCGTCAATAATCTTGAAAGGTGTACTCAAGAGTATGGACTTTGGTAACCAAAGGAAAGCCGTGGAAGTCTTTCAGCAGGTCAGGAACACAAGCAGATGTGCAGTTTTGAAAGTTAGCTCCAGGTTTTAGCCTTTAATTCAGCATGGGCTACTTTCTGTACACATGAAGTTGTCCCTGCTGCCCTAATCTCTTACATTCCTCTCGATAGAATCACTCTTTCTCTGGACAGTGTCCCTTTACCATCAATTTCCCACTCGGGTGCCTTTTCCAATTGATGTTTTCTGTTCTCAAAGCTCTTCTTACCTCATTCTTCTGGCCTAATTCTGACCTTGTCTCCAAGACCCCAAGATACCTGTAGCCATGTTGGTGGAGGGCCTCAAAGCCCAGATGTAGTGTGACCCTGGCTCCTCGATCCAGCCAATAAAGGTAGATTTGGATCTGTGTGTAAGAGGAGGAAATCAGGGTCTCTCTCATCCTCACTTCCAACCTCAGTGGAAATGGATGGGTCCCAGAGTGAGCTTCAGCCATTGGGATGCCTCTGCGCTGCTTACCTTTCCGATCCAGCACTTGTCCTCTGATCAGAAATCCGGATGAGAACTAATCCTCTGATCTTCATGTCCTCACCTGTGACACGGTACAAGTTCCTTCCTTCTTCATTTATTCAACAGAGTTACTGTGACCTTACATCAGACCTGCCTTTGAAAGCATGTTGTAAACTGTAAAGCACCAGCCAAGAGAGAGATAGAAAGAGGGCATGTAAGGCTGGTTGCTGCAGACAGGGACAGATTGAGCCATCCATCACCCAACTTCAAACAAAACCCCGAGATACCGGCAATGGGAAGCCAACCTGTGTCCAGCCCTGTAACCCTGCCAACGAGTCCCCAGGTACCTCTTAACTTCCTTTCCACTGTAGGGCCTTCTGTCTCTGCTGACGGGTTTCCTTAGCACTCTCTTAGGAAGTCTGCCTTCCTCCACCTCCTCTCCAGCCTGACCCATGCCCCCAGAGCCTCGTCTCCTGCCAGGTCTATGGATGTCCTTTCCAGATCCCCAACCCATTCCCCAGGGGAGCAGTGGTAACTGCTGTGGAGAGAGCTGGCCCCTGCCTTCATCTGAGGCCTCCTAGCAGAAGACAGGGCGGAGGAGGAGACTGCTGCCACCAGTCTGCCTAGAGTTTTCAGTGCTATAGCCCTAATAGGACTTTTCAGAAGTCATTGTGCACTACTTTCTGCCTTCAGGCCAGATAGCCTCCATCCCTTCCTGCCTGGCTGCTGGAGCCTTTGTGGCTCCATTTGGAGGACATATCAGCCTGAGAGGGCTACAGTGCAGAGACGGGAGGTGCCTTCCTGGAAGGAAGGGCTCTTGGCCAATGACTGGCTGTGTTCCATCGTGGAGACCACATTTCACTGTCGGTTGCTCACCTGCGCAGAGTAGACCTGCCAGGAATGTGGGGAGGCCACCCGGGGCTCTTCACTCGGCCCACCCTGTCTTCTCCTTAGCCTTCTCTCCCATCCCGCTTGTGTCTAGTTTCCAAGTCCTCATCAGATAAAGGGCTCCAGGTGCGCTGGTCCTCGCATACACACCTTCTCCTCCCACATTTCTGCAGGGTCAGCCAGTCTGCTCCTTGGTAGAGAGCTGGTGGTTGAACTGTCCTGCTCCACCTCCTAAGGGCGCAGGCGCTTCTGCAAAGTTACCAGTGTGCAAAGTGTTCCCCACAGCTGGCTCCCAGCTGTCCCTGTTTCCCCAAAGTCAGAAGTAGTCCAGGCCTGGCCAGAGAGTTCTGGGCACTAGGGAAGTTTCGGTCAGTAAAAATCAGATCCAGTTTTGCTTGCATCCCAGCTTATCTCGTTGGAGAAGAGGAAGCAAAGGGATAGAGTGGAGCAGGTGGCGGGGGGGGGGGTCCTGCTGGGTTCAAGGCCTGAAAGGAACTGAAAACAGCAGACTGGCCAGGGCCTGGAACAGAGATGCCTGTTGATCCCGTGGACCTGGTGTCCTCACCAGCATGACAAGGGAGAGGGGGACTCTCCTCACTTCCCTCTCACTCCATCATCACCTGCTTCTCCTGCCCCTTCCAGCCAGCCTCCGTCTTTTTGTCCTCTTCCTTCTCCTCTACCTTAGCCCTTCTCCTCCATATGGTCTCCACATCTGGCTGATGACCATCCAGAGAGTCTGGCAATACCTGCTTCCCTCCCTTGGCAGCCCTTACCTCCTCCCACCTCCACCCGCTGAGTCTCCTTATGACTGTACCTTCTGTGTTCTTCTCTGCCTCCCCTGGGTGCCCCTGAAAGAATAGAATAGGCACAAGGCCTTCCACAGAGTCATCCCTTTTCTCCCCATCTCTGGGTCCCACACACCCATAGCTGCCAAGCCCTTCCAAGTCTCCACCTGCTTCTTTTCCATATTTGGAAGCCCCTCATTGGAAGGAGCTGAAACCAGCTGGGGACATGGCGCCTCCATTACAAGTTCTAGCTCCATCTGCAGACATGAGTCACAGCATGACCGCGAGACTCTGGCCTCTGATCCAGCACCCTTCTCAGAGGGGACTCGGCATGGGGGCAAGAGCCACATATTCCAGTAACTCCCACTCTTTCCAAAGAGCTAAATCATCAGGACTCTAATTTAGTCTTCGATGTGCATGCCTACATCCTGGCACCTCTGTGCCTGGGTAGCATTCCCAGGGAAGGAGCATTAAGCCAGCTGCAGCAGCAGATGTTGCCTGAATTCTTCTTCCTGGCTCTGTGCTGCCCGTCCCTCCTCAGGTCAGGCTGGTAACGAGAGGATTCATGCTAGCTCCCCTCCATCTCGGCCCCGACGTGGCTGGCTAAGCCTGCTTCAGCTGGTAACATTTTCACTGGCAAATCCTCTACCTCCCCTCGAGACAGGCTGAGCATACACACTTACCCCCAGCCCTGGAACTGCGCAGAATGGGAACTGGGCCCTAAATCTTCAGTCCATGTAACCCCTCAGTACCAAAGGGCCCATTTTTGTCCCGGTGCAGACAGATTAGAGTGCCGAGAGTACGCGCTGCGCAGCAGGTGAATCCTGCTCTGCCGTGTGCCTACTGCATGATACTAAGAACGTCACCGAATGCCCCACCTCGGCACTTGAGGAACAGAACTCGGGGCTTGCAGGCCCTGTTGCAAGATAACTCGATGAGACAACTAAGATAATGTGCTCATGCGTAGTAAGCACTTAGCCAATGCTACATAATTCTGAAATCCGAACGGGGCTCACAGAGCAGGGAAGTGTAACTAGGGACTTTCTAGAGGTCTCCGGAAGGCTCCCTAATCCAGCTCTGTGGCAGCAGTGGTGGTGGCAATGTTTCTGCTAAACACACCTCGCACTTCCTGGGCTCAGAGCTGGCGCTCCCAGTACTCTACATCAGTGGTGGTGAAACCAGGACACACGTACCGTGGCGGGCTGCTGGTTATCAGCGAAAGCTCTAAAAAGTTGGCCAGCATTGCTCTAGATGTATCGGCTCAGACTTGCACCGACCCATTTACAAATCAGGGGATTTAGCTGGTAGAGGTTGGTACCCTGCAGACAACAGGCTCCCCAAGTCACTCTTAGCCGCTCCCAGCACTGCCTCTCACACACACTACTGACGCAGCGCAGTGCGGATGGGAAGGGAGTTGGTTCACATACCCCTTTCTGTTCCTCTTCGCCCCTACCGCACCCCGGGGCTGTTTGCACAACACTGGGCTAATTAGTCTTGCTCCCTAGAAGGTGTTCGAGGGACAGTCTTCTGCAGCCAGCCAACGCAGGGGTAACTCAGTTACCCCTTTTCCTCTGCTGCGCAAATGGTGTTCTCAGTACAACAAGCAGCTCCTTAGCCTGTAATCCCAGCGAGTAGCTGGGAGACTGAGGCAGGAAGATCTTGAGTTTGAGGCCTCTGGGCAGCTTAGTGCTTTAGGGAATCCTGTCTCAAAATTAAAAAGAGAGCTGGATGTGGTGGCACATGCCTGTAATCCCAGCACTCAGGAGGTTGAGGCAAGAGGATCACTGTGAGACTAGGGCCAGCCTGGGCTATATATTGAGTTCAAGGGCAGCTTGAATTAGAGTGAGACCCTGTCTCAAAAAGCCAAAAAAAAAAAAAAAAAAAAAAAAAAAAAAAAAAAAAAAAAAAAAAAAACCTGGGAATGTAGCTCTGTGGGGAGGCTCCAGGATAAATCCCCAGTACTGCAAAATAAAGAAATAAGATTTTTTTTTTTTTAAAGGGCTAGGGACATAGCTCAGTGCAAGGTCCTGGGTTTAATTCCCAGTACTATAAAACAAACAAACAACCACAAGACACCAGCAGTTTTGCATAGCCTCCTAGAAGAATTCTCAGGCAAGGCCAAAGTGTTTCCAGGCCCCCCTTCTGCCGGGACGGACAGGGCACTGGGTGCTGTCCAAGGGCATGGTGAGTCTCGCTCCTTTTGCCCCCCAGGATCTCTTGGAAAGACAAGGTGGCCCCCGTGGGACAGTCGCCACCTGAACACTCAGAAGCCAGGAGTCCCAGTGGTGACAGAAGCGTCAGGGCGCATGCCTGGCTCAGCCTACCGGAGCTGAGCTCGGACCCCACTGAGGCTGGGTGCCATCCATAGTCACTAGCAGTGCAGTGAGCATGCCTAGCAGGCTGCAGCAGGGGAGATGGAAGGACAGGGGTAGCGATAAGTTGGAAGGACTTCGGAGCTGTTTTCCAGCAGTATCAAAGCAGAGAGCTAGAAATAGAGGGTGGAACAGAACATACTGTTTCACAAAGCGACATCTCGTTATCCCTGGCCTTTCACAATAGCATCCCACTTACCTTTCCAATTATACTTCCCCCAGCTGAAGACAACATATCTGAAGTTAAAAGAGGCCCAGAACAGCCTTCCCCCCGGGGCTGCACGTGTGTGTCCTACCATCAGAGCCACTGCTGATGGTGCTGATGCTAATATTTATTGAGTACCTACTGTGTGCCGGGTAACTTGCTAAGTGCTCCACAAGCAATTTCTTATCCAGTCCTCATCCATAGAATTTAAGAGCTGTTATTACCATCACTGAATAAAGGGATCAAAGTTTAGAGAGGAAGTTAGGTAACTTAGGTTTCTCAACCTGCCTGTGTTTCACCTTCCAAATGGGGAACTAGCTCATAACTTCATTTTGAGGATTAAATTAAATTTGAGAATTAAATAATGGGGCATATATAAAACATGCAAAATGATAACTGGCCATAGTAAACGTTCAGTAAAATTTAGCTATTGTTATACAGGAATACAGGCTATTTCCTGTATTTGGAAGAGGCCCCACCCCCACAGCATGCTCAGGTCTTGCTAGTCCTTTAGGTTCGAGAGGCGACAATGGCAAGGTAAGGCAGGACCCGTCACCTGACCATCACCACTTGTTTTTTGTTATGGGCCATGGGCCACTTGCCTTTTCCCAAGCCAAGTGCTGAACAAATGTTACCTATTTACATTTGACCCGTGTTCCCTCATTCCACTCTGCACCCAGCACGCAGCCATCGTGAGATGGCACCACTTGGTTCAGCATTTTGGGGAGGAGCACCCCTCCAGGAAGCCGCCCTTCCTCAGCCCAGGGGTCTGTGAGTTCCCGGCACCGCCATCCTCTGTATCGGGCACCAGATCATTGGCATTATTCCCTGTTATTTTTCTTCCCCGTCTTCTTCTCTTCATTTGATTGTGGAATTCTTGAGAGCAAGAACTGTATTTCATTTATCTTGATACTACCAGGATATTTATCACACAGAAGGAAGTTTAAAAACCTGTTGGCCGATAAGTCAGCCAATAATGGTTTACTGTTCATTAAAAACGGTAGCGATTATAGATTATAGGGTAACAGGCAGTTTTCATCAGCAAAAGGCCAAAATAATTTTGTGATCATGGGACCATACTATGGACTTTGACTATGCCACCAAATTTGTCTCATTTTCTTGTGCTTGGTCAAACTGGTCCCGTATGCGCATGCTCACAGGTAGCCTTGCCTGCCAGCCACCCCCACATCCCCACCTGGCAGGCCTGCAAGCCACAGGGCCCTGCTCCTTTGCTCTCCTGGGTGGCTGCACCTCTCCCCCTGGCTGCAGTTCAGATCCACCGCCCCTGCTTCCCTCAGCCTGTCAATCACCAGTCCCCAGAGATGGTCCCCAAGGCCCGTCCCAGGCCTCCTCAGCCTCCAGTCACAAATGACTGCTTCAAGGCAGGCTGGGCTTTGTTTAATGTTCTTTTCATTTGACTTTGGGCAAAGAGGAAGATAAATGACACTCTGTCTCTTTAAGGTAAAAAAGAGGCATTAAAAAAAGATTTTTTGGTTTTTTGGGTTTTTGTTTTTTTTTTTGCCTTTTAAAAGAAAAAAATTCTCCAAGTTATTAGGGGAAGGAAAATCATTTGACTTAAGCAGCCTCTGGCAGTCTGGTGACACTGAGAACAATATACCTGTCAGCATCTATCAGGTTTGGAAAACAAAGCCATCTGCATTTGGGAAATGAAGGGGGCCAGGAGCGGGAAGAGGCGGTGAATAGCTAATGAGGGATGCACAGAGCACCCCGCACCTCACCAGAAAAGTCCTCGGAGATCCTGGATTCTGTGGTTGGCAGTGGCCAGCAAAGTCCAGAAATTTGAGGAGGAAGCAATATGCCCGGAATTTCCAAATCTTTCTTAAGAGTAAAGATTTTAGAGTTCATGCAGTCAGAAGCGCCCCTCCCTTTATAAAGAAACTCAAGACCACAAAAGAGAAATGACTGGCCCAAGGCCACACTTGGTGTGCATCTAAACCACAACTAGGATTTAGGTTTCTTGGCATTCTGGGCATGGTGCCCTCCTCTGCCAACCGGAGTTCTCATTCCCACCTGTCAAACGTGGCCTTTCTGCTCTCTTCCCTCTCTGGTCTGAGAGCCCCTGACTACTTCCAGCATGCTCAGGTCTCAATGGGCCTCTAGGCCCAAGCTGTCCCTTCCCAAATCCTGCCCAGTCTCTCTTCCCTCCCAGACCCTTCTCCTGTGAGCCCAAGGGGACTTCCCAGGCCCAGGCTTCTCTCTGACTCCAGGACACTCCAGCCACCTCTGCCATTTCAAGCCCACAGTGGGAGACTGATTCATGATGAGTTGGAACTTTTTCCAGTAGACAAGGCAGATGGTGTGACCCACTTGAACTGCGCCTGGGCCTCATCCTTGCTCCATTAATCTGCACTGTTTTGTTTTTGATTGTGTGTTGTGGGTGGGTCTGCAGGGTGGGACCTGTTGCTACCATTCGCCCTCTGCTCCCGAGTGTCAGACTGGGAGCTTTTCTTCAACCCCTCCCAGCACATGGAGGGATCTGCCTTCCCCCAGCCCAGGCCCAGCTGCTCCCACCTCCAGTAACTCGGTCAGGGAGTATCGCAGGCGCTTGGGGACCATCTAGACCCCCTCTAGGGGATTCACTTTAAAGAGCACAAGCAGGGCCGATGATCAGCTCAGCCCAAGATAAAACCCATGAAGAGCCAAGACAGCTTTCGAAGGAATGTGGAATCTTGAATCCATGATCCTGCAGAAGCCCAGTTTGTGCCTGCCAGAGTCCCTCCTCTCACGGCTGCTGGGAAGTCTGCATGCGTTTTCCTGACCTCACGTCCTGATTGAAATGAGGCTTCCTAGGATGCCGTGAGCAGGCCACAGAAGGCCATTACTCTTTCAGGAATAGTGCCTGTCATTCTTAAAAAGCACACACTGTTTATCTTCTGTCTTTATTTTTCCTTTTTTTCCATAAAATTAGAAATTCTCCATGATCTTAGAGGCTGCTAAAGGCAACAAAAAAAAAACACTGGATTTAGATGTCTGAGTTCTTATCCAAGGTCAGCTGTGTGTTTGGGGCAAGGTACTTAACCTCTCTGAACCTGTTTAGTCTTTTGTAGAATGGTAGCAATGTACCTAATACATGGGGTTATGATGAGGATTAAATAGGGAAATATGGCGTTCATTTATTCAGTAAATGTCGCCTAAACACCCACTCTGGGCTGGCCCCTTTCCTAGCTGTTAAGGTTACATCAGTGAGCAAAATGGATGAGGACTTGTTGCATTCTGATGCAAGGTACACTCATGACACCCTAGTCCCTTCCCCTGTGGATGGAGTCCTTGCACACTCCCCATCCAGGTGTGGTCATAACTGAACAGAAGAAAAGAGAGGGACAAACACATGAACACATACAAGCACCATTTCTCACCCCTCCGTCCTTACTTTGGCTTCCATATCCCCGTGCCCACTTTGCAAGTAAGTAAGCGAGAGGCCCTGAGGTTTGGATAATGTGGCCAGGGTTTCACGCCAGCTCCTGGAGACACCAAAATTTGCACTGCTCCTTTCTGCCTCTGAAGACCTGCTCTGGGTTCCACCAAGATGCAGCCACGTGACAGATCCCCATTGTCACCCGGCCTAGCAGGAACACCTCTGGCGCCCAAAGCTAGAGCCCCACTCTGTGATGGATGGGGCAGGGGCGGCAGGCAGATGCGGGCATTTGTGTCTGCTGAGTCTGTGTATGTGTGTGGAGTCTCAATGACAGGGATCTCAGTAGGGAATTGGTATTTGGGCTGCTAAATAACCACAATTTGTATTAAGCAGAAACATAGTCATTATGCACCACGTGCAGGCAGCCGCAGCTCCCTCCCATTAAAGCGGAGGGAGGCGGAGGGCATGCTGGCCTGTGGCCTGGAGAGATGCTTCCTCCAGGAGTCCTGAGATGCCCTTCCAGGGCCAGGGGGAGGCGAGGAGGTAGTGGACTGTGAGAAGAATGAGGGACTAGGGTGTGTGCACCTGCACTTCTGGAGACTCGTGGCTCATCCCCTGCCACCTCCTTGGGCCACTCATCAGTAAGGCCATGCTACTTCTCATTAACACAAGTAAATACACGTCCCAGCACTGGGCAGGGGACACATGTGTTGCTATTTAATTATATAGTGTGCACTGAGTATATTACGGCTCCTTCGGGGAATGGCAGCTGCAGACAATGAGGTGCAATGGCGTACATTCAAAACTACTTAGTTAATTAATGCATTAGTGTTCACTTTGCTGGGGGGCGGGCACTGAGCCTCCCGGTATCCTCCTCCCCCAGCCTGCTCCTTCTTCCTTTGAACCCTGTTCTTGCGGGAGCTCTATGAAACCCTCACCAGCCAGACCAGGCCCCAGACCCCAGTCCCCAGCAGTTCTGGGCTGCCTTTAGTGCCAGAAGGCGGTCGAAAGTCAGTCGGAGACTCACGAAGCTTGACAGTCACATGCATGTTTGCTTTGTCTACTTGATGCCAAGCCCCAGCAACCTAGAAATGCAGGGAGTCGGCACACACGTTCCAACGTAGCCTCGAGCTCCTCTATTTTGGGAACTCCCTGCCTTGCTCAGAAGCCCCAGGTGCAGATTCGTGCGAATCCCACCGCGCTGTGCAGGGAGCTGCGTGGTTGGGGTGAGGAGAGAGGAGACTGTGAGCTCAGAGAGAGACAGGTGGCCTGTGTGGAACTGGAGCATCGTCTACTTCAAAACCCAAAGGAAAGAGGCGTTTAACTAAAATTCCTTCCAATTTGTGTCTCCGCCCTCCCCCAGCTGCACCGCCCCTCCTCCCCTGATTGGTTCTCACAGCAGTGCACGGCCCTCATTTTGTGTTCTTTGCGTGTTGCCCTGTTGTACCACTTTGTACCTTTGTCACTTTTCCTTTTCTTCCCCTCACTCCTGCGGACTTTATCTTTCATTCTTTTGAACTCACAGAGGCATGTTCCATCTCCCTCTGTGTGCCTTTGTCCCCGAGCCTCCTAGGTGTCTGCATGGCTCTCTCTCAATCTAAGCTGCTGGGGGCAAGGACAGACACCTGCCCACTTTCTGTGCCTGGCACAGCCATCGGCAGAGCAAGCATTCAAGCAGTGCTGGAAGCAACAGGTGTGTCCTGCCTTGGCCAGACCTTCTGTGGGCCCTGCAGGTCCACAACCAGCTCCTTCTGCCTGCTTTGCTTCCACAAGCCTGATGTCCACCCCTGGGATAGCTAGCTAAGCCAGAGGTGCCCAGAGAGAGGGGTACAAGCAAACCTGAGACCAGGAGTGGGGCTCTGGTGAGCATCGCTGGAGTTTCTATGGGAATTCCAACCAGTGAAGAGTCTGTCTCTGCCACTGTGGTTGGTTTCTTTCTACACCGTGAAAGGTGAAAAACATAATGTGCCCTTAGTGTTTTCTTTGTAGTTGAGGTGGTGGGGAAGAGGGTCTCTTTGCAGAGTCCTCATTCTTTTCTCACTCTCGTGGGAAGTGGTGCTCAGTTTATGCAGAAGAAACAGCCCTCGGCTGTGCTGGGAAGTCACCCTTTCCAGGAGGAAAGAGTAGAGTAAGCCCCAAACCTATTTGCCAATAGAAGCTGTAGAACATGGTTCTCTGTGGTCTGCAAACGAGTCCCAGATCTCTTGGTCCAAGTGGAAGAGGGTAGACTCGCACATGGTGCTCTAGGCTCCTCTCAGCTCTGGGCTCTGCTGCTGTGACCTGGGACAGGGCCTGCACTGCTGTGAGTTTCCCTCCTGGTCCCGCAGGAGTGCAGATGAATGACCCCCAACCAGCCCTGCGCTGGCTCTGGACCCGTGTGGGTTTTGAGACAATGAGGCTGCTGAAATTTCCCCTGGGCTAGTGGGGAGAGCTCCATGGGTTTTTCCCCTATTAGGATTAAGGGGAGCAAAAGAGTTAGAAGAAAGGGGGTGCAGGATAAGCTGTGGCCTGGAAGTTAAAAACGTCTCATAGACGCCCACACTGCCACTTTTGAAACATGTGTCCTTGGGCAAGTCTCATAAACTCTCATAGCCTTGTTCCCCTCAGTACAAAACCGGGGTAATAGTTCTCAGCCCCCGGGCATGCCGTGAGGCTGCAGTGAGCAGTTATATGTGGGGAAACACTTCAGAAGCAATAAAAACATTCTCTAAATGTATGGTATTAGTGTTCCTTCCCATCTGGGATGCGGTTCCCTTTTCTGAGTAAGACAATACGAGCTATAAAATGAATCAGAGCTTAGGCAACACCCCTTCCCCAACACCAGATGCCTGCTGGCACATAGGCAATAACCTAGCATCAGGCTGACCAGGAGCAAGAGCCAGGCCACCCTATATTTGGCTCTCTGGACCTTAGGAAAGAGGCACAATTAATCCCCCATCCTCACAGTCCTCTGGCAGTCATCAGGGCAAACTGGAGGCAAAAGAGAACGGGAGGGTCCAGCAGCTTTGGTTCCTGCCCTGGAGGGCTCTCATCACTGTAATTCCTGCGGCACAGCCACCACCTAAGCCTTTTTGCTAACAGAGTATTTTTAACTTGCCACCTCCTTCCGCTTTGCCGATCTGCAGACAAGGGTCCCTGCGAGATAACAGAATCCATTAGTGCCGCTAGAGTCAGGCCGCGCCTGCTAAGTACGTCCTTAGGAGCTCCTTCCTCCATCCCCGCCGGCTGCTGTCCACAGATGCCCAGCGACTGGAGGCCGAGGCAGGCTGGGGGCCTGAGGGAAGCGAGTCCAGCTCCCCAAGCCATGCCTGGGAAGGGCTTTGTATTCCCCTTATGGGAAGTTTTCACGGATGATCCCTGACCTTGGTTTTTAAAGAATCAAATTATCCCACTTCTAAGCAAATTGAGTACTCTCATCTCCCCTTGCGCCTCCAAATCCTGTGGGCATTAAGGAAGCATATTTCTCAGACTGGCCCTCCACAGAGACCCCAGCATGAGGGAGAGGTCCTGCTCTGCTTGCCTACCTTCAGGATTGGGGCAGGGGATGAGGAACTTCCACCATCCTGAGAAAGATTCTGGGGAGAGGGGCCCGGTTTCCTTTGTTCCTCCTTCCCCCTCCCCAGGTAGGTGCTGGTGGTGATGGAACCCAAGAGAGTTTGGGGAAACAAAGAAGGGGCAGGGTGGGGAAGCCCGAGTGGGCTCGCCTGGCAGGGAAGTCAGAGATCTGCAGGGCTGAAGGTGTCCCCTGCCCAAGTGCTTCTAATCGCACACTCACGGCAGCCCCTCCTGCTAAGGCCAATTTCCATGCTAAACTGTTCATCACTGCCACCCGGCAGCACTGTGCGGAAGTGTCAGACCCCATAAGTGCGGAGAGTGTGGACAGGTGAACACGTGGATACAGCTGCCTCCCTGCGCTCCGGGGGGAGCACGGCCCCAGGATGCATGAGCGGAGTGGGCGACAGTGACTCTCGAGGTGAGGGAAGGGCATCTGGCCCAGGCACAGCGCAGAGCGCCTCCTCCTCCCGGCGAGTCTTTACAGAGCAGCAGCCAGCCAGCACCATGCGCGGCACCAGGGACTCGGGACTGAACACGCATACAGTGGTCGGGACGAGGACACGAGCAAGTCACTGCTTATTACAATGGTGGCTAGTGCCCGGGAGATGCATGAAGGCCTGTAAGCAGAGTGAGAACCTGTAACTAGGGAACCAGTGCTGTTGGGGTACAAGGGGTGTCAGAAAGGCTTCCCGGGGGCCACATCTAAGCTAATTGTGTCACCCCTAATGTGCACAGCTCAGACCCCCAGTCCCAGGCCCCAAAATACCACGAACCCACATTTCTCATCAGCTTTCCCAGGAACGGGGCAGGTGCTCATGACCTCTCTACTGCCCCCCATTTTTGTTGGCCACCGATTTGTCAGATCCCATCTGTCTGCCTGTCCGTCTGTCTTCTGCAGACACCACCTCCAGCCACTGAGATGTTTGTGATCTGTTCCTGACTTTGTACTGCGTCATGCTCTACCTCCTCCAAGGCAGCATCCACCTCTCTCTCTCTCCTTTTTCTTTTTTGTACTGGGGATTGAACCCAGGACCTTCATACCATGCTACGCTGCAGCCTTTTTCATTTGTACTTTTTCTTTTGAGACAGGGTCTCACTACGTTGCAGAGTTGTCCAAACTAGGCTGGAGCTTGCTATCTTCCTGCCTCAGCCTTCCAGACTGCTGGGATTACAGGCATGCATCTACATACCCTACTGGCTTCCACATTTTAAAAAAAAAAATTTAATGGCTCCCCACAGTTTTAGGTTCAGCTCAAACTCCTGAGCAAGGTTCTGGCACCCTCCACAGAAACCTCCATCTCTCTCTGCCTCCCTTCCCCAGCCATCACCCCACACTCACCCCCTGGCCCCAGCTTCTCCAGTCTCCCTGT
The DNA here is from genome assembly GCA_004026905.1 of Hystrix cristata. NCBI lineage: Eukaryota > Metazoa > Chordata > Mammalia > Rodentia > Hystricidae > Hystrix > Hystrix cristata. Next base: position 31,541 of record PVJO010002626.1, read on the forward strand.
GCTTCCTAAATTCCCATCTCCACACACACACAAGTCCTCCCTACGCCCTCCCACCCTGACCTGAGGAAATGCCCCAACCTTCCGGCTTCACCCACATCACACCTCTGTGAAGCCTCGCTAGACCCACGCCGGGTTAGTTGATGCTTCGAGAACCACATCTCTCACCACCAGTTCCAGCTCTGAGCGGAGCTGGCCTGCCTTGTACATCGAGCATTCCTGATCCTTCCCCCGAGGCAGTGTGTACAGGGGTAATAATGACCACGGACTTTGAAGCAGCCCCGCCAGGTTCAGCACCGAGCCTTGTCCATTTGCTGGACGTGTGGACTTTGGACGAGTTACTTAACCTCTCTGAGTCTTACTTCCCCATGAACAACACCGACAACAGCGGGAACTGTGTCATAGGGCTGTCGCAGGCACTGACATCTTCATCCAGCTGCAGCTCGCGCAGAGCAGGGCCTGTTGCTAGCACGCTTATCTCAGAGTTGTCTTCCTGTGAGCTCCTGAGGGGCAGGCAGCACACAGACTCTGTCCCCCCAAAGAACTCTGCTTCCCCCTATCATCTCCTCCCTGAAAGAAGCTAAAGCTAGAAAAGTCTTGGAAGCTCATCTTGAGCAAAGGCTAATTTTACAGATAGGTAAACTGAGGCCAGGGGAGCTGGAGGTCTTGCCCAAGTCACATAGCTAGAAACAGCCCCATAAACCTAGCGGTCAGCAGTGTAACACCCAGGGACCCCCCCGTCTTTCCGGCTCTGACACAAATGCTATTTCCATCTCGTCTTTGAGAGAGCAGATGGCTGGTGTCCTCTCCAGCCTCTGCTTGGCGTATCGCAGAGCCATGTTTCCAAACCGCCCTCGGCCTCCTGCCCTCTCTGCAAACAGAGCTCAAGCATCCGGAGCACCCCCCGCCCCGCTTTTCCCGGCCTCTCATCTGGGTGGTGGTGTTTAAATAGGGGCTTTCAGGTGGGTTTGGGCTTGGCCTGGACAGAGATTCCAGGGCAGAGAGGGAGAGACCCGGTTGAGGTGGACTCAGCCTGGCCCTTGGGCCCAACCTGCTCCCACTACACTCTGCCAGGCACCCGGGCCGCCGTCAGACTCCTCCTTATACCGTGTATTTGATACAATCTGGAAAACACATTAAACATTACAGAGAGTAGTTGACGCGTAATTAATAAAGTACAGATTTTGGCTGGGATCCTCCACTTAAAATAGCACCAGGACTGTGGAGAGAGAGGGCAGAGGAGGAAGGCTTGGAAGAGCCTCACAATGCGAACCAAGGCCATTATCTCTGGGCACAACACGGCCACTCCTCTGTAAAGAGCATTGAAATGAGGGAAGGAGGAAAAAGATAATTTTATATTTTATTAATGGGGTGGGGAAAACTGTGGCCCAGAGTGGCTGAATGTCTTGCCCAAGGACAGTAGACATCACAGGACACAACGAGGGGCTGAGCCTGGGGCGGAAACTCTGACCCTTCCGGAGTCCTCTTGTGGTCAGAGACCACCACTCCCGGGTCATCTCACTGCTCCCTGGCCAGGCTGTACATTCCAGGAGAGCTTTTAATTTGAGAGATATTTTAATGGCATTTTGAGACAGACTGTTCCCTCTCCAATTCTCCAGAGGGGATGGAGGGAGCTTCACATCTTCTTTGAAGAAGCATAAAAAAATAAAATAAAATAAAGCCTTTTCTTCTACACCACGTTCAGAGAACCCTTTGCCGCAGCCCCAGCCTGCTGGTGCAAGGGGAGAGGTGAGGAAGGGGCTGCAGAAAGGCGTGGAGAGGGGAGGAAGGCTTCGTGGTTAATTCAAATGCCTGGCCTTGGGGGCATTCCCCATTGAAGCCGGAGCCCTGCTGCTCTCCCGCCACAGAACTCAAACTGGTTTTCTGAAGCAAAATGCAAATTTCAGCCCAACTGATCAACGCTGACAGGGAGGCATCACCTCCAGCCTCCCCGTCATTAACAAACGACCCAAGCAGGGCACCCCTGGGAGAGACTGGGAGCAACAGCTTTTGGTGGAGGCGGCCATGATGGAAGGTTCTGGAAACTCCAAAATCAAATCACTATAAAGCTGAATCCTGGTACCAAAGGGGAAACTGAGGCATGTTATACAGGACAGAAAATCTTGATGTCACCCCCCCTTTCCACTTACAATTCCTTCCTTTCGCTCCAAGGCAGTAATGAATGTGATTGTGTTTAAACAGTGGGGAATGAGTGAGGATGTGTGAAAGTCTTTTATATTACAAGGCCCACTGGGCCCTCCCTGAGAATAATTAATCTATTAATTATGTGGCATAGGAAAACGACCCTGGCTTCTAGGGCATGGATCGTGTTGTTTGTTTCTGTACCTCCAAAGCAGAAGCCTCCTGGATGCAGGAGACCGAAGGCAAACCTGTGGTCTAAGCCTGGTCCCTGCTCCAGCCTGTTGGGCAAATTAAATGAGATGGGAGCCACAGGGCAGCAAGATGCTGTCATATACCCACTGCCTGGTCCCCCTAGTTTTGTGCTCCCCTTTTTCTTTCCATGCCTAGGTCCCCTCCAGCTCACCAGATCTAGCAGCCAGAGGAACATGAGGAGTTTCTGCCCCACCCCAGGTTCCCCGTGCAGACACCTTGTTCTCAAATATTCAGAACTTGAATGCAGAACATTACACTACTTCTTCCCAAGGGGAAACGGGTCAGAATATCAGAGCCAGAGCCCAGCTGTCGGCCAGATTCTCAGCTCCAACCCTGCCTGCTTGGGGGTTGGGAGTGAGGGTTGTGCTAGTGAAGGAGAGAAGAAACAGGGAAGCGATGTGATGTCCGTGGTAGCGGAGGGACGGAGCAGGAGCTGGCGGGAGTGGCGGGTTGGGTTTCATGGGCATTCCACAGCAGGCCTCTCCAGGCAGCTGAATCAGAACTGAGGGAGCCGCAGAGACCAGAGGAGCCTCACAGTCGAGTGTGGGCAAACCTGATAGTCCATCTGGAACCCATCCACCATCAGGCTCCCTCCCCCATGTGCTGAGCTCATTGGAGAAGCCACACTAGGGGAGCAGGGCAGGCGTCTCCGGCAGCAGGCAGGGCAGATCCCCCAGGTGCCAGCCCACAGGTCCCCCTCCTCGGCTCCCAGAGCTCAAGCTCCTTTTGCACCAGTGCCCAGCTTCAGTCCCTGCCCCTTCCTGTCTGAGAACCACCGTGAGCTCATGCCATAGCTCCGAGGAGCACAGGGGGAAGGAGGAACAGCAGGAGAGTGTTGGCCATGCCCAGTCACTGAGGCCCCCTGAGAATGCCAGCGCCACCCCCCCATACCAGCGAGCTGTCCAGAAGGCCATCAGGATAGCAATGAGCCTCAGATCTGCACAGAAGTGTGTACTAGCCCTCGGCCACCACATCCTACATCTTCCATCACTCCAAGGAAAATTAGGTGGTAGAAACAATAAAAATGTCATCACCACAGCACGCCAGAGCAGAGCTGATCACAGCGCCAGGCCTGTGACATCCACATGCGGCCGCCTTGGCTAGGAGAACTGCACCCAGCGCTGAGGGGTCCTCCAAGGACAGGGACTTCCCATTTTCCCAGCACCACTACCGCTCGCTGGCATGGAAGGAGTCATGCGTTTTCGTGGTCACCCGTCCCATTTTGCTAACCTTGGACCCTCATCAGCTTGCAGGGGTGGGCACTGAAGGGCTGTCCGTGTCCCCATCCCAGGCAGAGAAGCGCTCTGCGCTGGGACCAGGAAGGAACACGCTCTCTGGGAATGCCCACAGCCGGCCAAGAGCCAAGACAAGCTGCCCATTTGACAGAAAACCCCATGGGGTCGGAGGCAGCCAGACCACCTGGAGGGAACCGGGCCCCTTTACCCACCCCAAATCTCTTTCCACAGCAAACTCTGAGAACAGCCTGTTTCCCCAGCGCAGCTTCCTGCATAGTGTTTGCCTAATCTGTCTGTCCAAAATCCCTCTCCAAACACGAGGTTTCCTGCCCAGCACTGGCGATCAGAGAGCTAATTATCTGAGATTAGAGATGGAATGGGGGGCTCCCTTTTAATTACAGGGGAAAAATTAGCCCGACTGATGTTGTCAAGGCCAGTGGATTAGAAGGAAAGCCCAGATGTGGACCCAGGTCTGTGGGGCGGGGGGGAGTGGCCCTGAGCTCTGGGGTATGTCCTGCTTTTAACTGCCTCTGGAGTCTGGGTAGGTGGGGGAGACAGAGGCTGAGAGGCATTTTCCTCTGGGGGAGAAGGAGAAAGTGGGAGAGAGAGGCAGAGAGACGGATGGCAGACACAAAGACATCAGGTGTAGAGACTGTGGGATGGACAGGAGACAGAGGAGGAAGGGAGGCAGAAAGAGAGAAGCAAGTGGGAGTGGGAAGGAGATTAGAGTGGAATCAGAGACAGGTTTAGAGACCACTTCTCCCCACCTCTGCAGTGTACTAGCATTCTTCTTTCCCTTCCAAGGCGAGGGGGAATAGAAAGCCCACAGAAGCCAGCACCTCGCTTCCTCCTCCCTCCCTCCGCTCTCGGCCTCCTCTTACCCTGTGCCCCTGGCACCCAGCACAGTGACCTAGCTCCTTAACCCACAGCACAGGCAAGTGACGCTTTCTGCCTGGCCAGGACAGGGCGGCGGTCCTGAGTCTCCTCTGAGCCTGAGGACGGACCTTATGCCAAAGAGCCCTCGTCTCCTCTCCCGCGAGAAGAATCTCTTGGCTCAGAAGAAGCACTCATTCATTAATTTAGTCATTCATTCTTTCATTCTACAAGTAGATCCAGAGCACCTGTGGGTTTTTATTAGCCTGGCAGAGTTCAAGTCAACCATTGGCTCTTGAGTTAGTGGCATTCTCCCCCCTCTTCCTTCACGTCACCTACACTTCAGCCATCCCAGAGACACCCACTAGCCACCTCACAATGTCACTTCTCTGCCTTTTAGCTAAGATCAAGTGTAGCTACCTCCTACCTGCAGGGACAAGGATACAAGAGCCCTTGGCACAAAGATCTGAGAATACATCAGGGCAGCATAAGGTACAGATTTACATGGTACGAAGAGAGGGTGTGAGCATAATTATTTGTACACACTCATATCTCACTTTTTTCCAAAGTAGGAATTAAGGTGACTTGTGATAGAAGATTTGCAAACATATGTAATGATGACTGCTTTGGAGCTAGAGTATCGAATCCTCAAAATGGATAGAGGTAGATGTGCTACCAAGAGGTTAACACAGGCACCCACACTAGCCTCAGAGTTTGCCTAACTGTCCCAGCAGCCACGTCATAAAGGAAATGAAAGGAGCTAGAAATCTCTGCTCTGTTTTTCCAGAGAGATAATGCCCAGACATTACATTCTGTGTGATTTATGATCATGTGAGACCTTATACAGAGACCAGGATGAGAGTTTAACATCAAAATCAGAGGCTTCTTTTATACAGGGAAGTCTCACAGTACCTCCTGATAAAGTGCCAAGACTGTGACATCCGTGTGACAAGCAGCCTTCAGGGAGCTGCTCCCACGGAGTAGCAAACAGTCAAAACCAAGCATGTAAGGCCATTAAGGAAGGGAAAGCATGCTGGTTAAGCTTTTGTGGTCCAAGTTTGTGGCTTTCCGGAGCTTTAAGTTGATTCAAGGGTAGAATGCAATTTTTTAAGCACCCCGTCGTGCTTGGCGCTCCGCTAAAAGTTGAATAAAATGAACTATATGGATTCAACTTCTACCTCGGGGAATTTATAATTTATGTCGGCACTTAAGTAAAGGCTCAGATGGCAGAAGAAGAGCGTTAAAATGACAGACAGAAAGATGTTAACATTGTACTCAAGACAGAGGTGAGTGTCTTTTTGAGAGGCAAATGGATTAATAATCAAAGTGACTCAAACTCCAATCTGTCTCTGTGGCTGGCTGGCTATGTGGCCTGAGACAAGGTACCCAACTCTCTGCAACCATGCGGAGTACCTCACCTGTGAAATGGGCTTTGTGGAAGATGCCCGGTGCTGGGTCCGACACAGAGTATGTGCTCAGTTAATGGTAAACACGCTCCCATACTGCCATGACTCTGGAAGGCTGAGTTCCCAGGCTGGGGGGATGGTAGTGAGCAAGGCAAGAGGAGCCGAGGTCCCTGATCCCCTCTGGAAGTCTGGACACCCTTCGCCTCCTCTGAGAAGCTCCCCCAAGCCCTCTGCTTCCCCAGTGGCTGGGACTGTCGGGAGGCCATGCTGGAGACACTCCACTAGAGCTCCTCTCTCGGGAGGCCTGCAGGGCACTCTCTCTTTGGACCGTTTGCATTGCAACTTGCCTGGAAGTCCATGGCTCTCCTTTCTCCCACCTGTTTCCCTTCCTGTTAGGAAAGACTTGGGTTTTGCTGCCCTAAAAGGTCATTGTCTAGTTTCAACCTTGCTGACTGAGCCCCATGAGCCACCCCCCAGTCATTTCTTGGTTGAGAGTTCTGGTGTCCGGCAGAATACGGTGCACGAACTCTGCCTTCCCCTAGAGGGACCCTTATCCAGATTGGTAGCCAGGCAGCCCCAGGCAGCCGGCGAGTGACAGCAGAAGTGGCGAGGATGGGAGCCCCGTGGCATACCCCACCTCGTACCCCACCACCATCTAGATGGCTCTGCTCCTGCCCAGCATCCCTTGGTTGGGCCAGGGGACAGGCACACACCAGGCCCTCCTCTGGACACACCCTGTCCCACCCACTCCCCTGCTGCTTTGCAGCTTCCCTAGTGTACTTTCCAGCTCATTGCCAAATTGTCAACGGCTCTGAGAGGTGAAGTGCTGTTCAGTTAATGACTCCCATCCCTGGAGAGATGTGGCGCTCTTTTAAAAGAAAAAAGTGGTGAGGGGTAGGGCGTGGGAGGGGCGGAGGGGATGCTTTAGTACTTCACACAGAAGCTGAGCCATAGCTCCTTGCAACTCTTTTTAAGGAGCAGATTAGAAGTGGGCAGGTTTGCCTTCTCTCTGTGGGTGCAGGACTGGAATCTCCCTGTAGCTTTTCTCGAGAGAGAGAGAGGTAAAAAGGATCTCAGTCTGAAGGCTGCCTTATTTAGGACCAATGGCCTCAAAGCTCTGTGTCCCCAGAACAGGTCTTGTGGAGAGCTAGCCAAGCCCTTCCTGCTGGCTCTTTGCTCAGGGCTGCATTCACAAGGAGGCGGGGAGTGCTTACAAGGCGGAGGCCTGGGCTCAGGAGCACTTGCTATCCCTCCCCTCCTTCCCCTCCTCCTCCTCCCCTCCTCCTTCTCTTCCTCCTCCCCCTCTCCAGCCTGCTGTCTTGGAAAAGACAGAGTGCAAGAGTGACCAGCTGTCTTCATAGCCCCCTGAAGAGCTCCCTCCCTGCCCAACTGTCCACCTTGGTCTGGTGCCGCCCAAGTCTAGGGACTGAAGGTAAATCAATCAAAACTTCCTCTCCATCCTGCTCCCTTCCCATTTCCTTAAATACTTCCCTGTTCATTATCTCATGTGCTCCTTCCTCAGCCTTGTTGTACCAGCAGAACTGTTCCTGCCAGTTTTGTAGATGAGGAAAAATGAGAATTGGCTCCCTTAACTGAGTGCCCCGCGGCCTCCACAGAGTTAGGGTGCCGGACACGACTGGACAGGTGGCACCTACGGGAAGGGTGAATTGGAGTGTGGGGCTTGGACCGTGGAGTTGTCTCTAGGGTAGTTCTCTGTAGGCTCAGTCCCTCTTATGCACTCACATCCTTCGCAGCTGCTCCTGGGGGAGGGGTGACATTGTGATCTAGGAGCACACAGCTTCCCGGTAAAGGATGCCTCTCAGGTCGGAAGGATTAGGGGAGACCCGAGGAGAACAGCCGGTCTACACTTTGCTGCCACTCAGCTGATCCCATATCCTGCCAATGTTCAGCAAAAAGGGAACACGGTGTTCATCCCCCCAGGGCCAGGCCCCGCCTCCCTTCCTCACCTTCCCCGGTGAGATGCTGGCACCTGCTGCAGGCTAGCCATCCACCAGCAGTCTGCCTGCTGCTGGCACGGGGCCTGGCAGCTGTGGGGTGTCAGCAGAAGGAGGGGTGAGCATCAAGGAGAAAGAGGTGTCCAGCCAGGGAGAACGAGGTGACCAGGGCTCTCGGGCAGTGCCACAGGAGGCAAGGCCAGCGTCTGTCCATGGCACATCAGGCAGATAGTGACAACGCTGGCTCACTACCCCACACCAGCCCACCTTGATTAGAATGATCTGGCCCCAGAAGAACAGCAATGAATTAATTAGGGGTCTGTTGTCATGAAGCAGCTCATTATAAAAGTCCCTCTCCTGGGAGGGGAGACAGGGAAAGGTGCGAAGACGACAGCGTTCAAACAGAATCTTTTCACAGGCATAGACGGCCCCTTCAGCTGTCTCTTCTGCCCTTGGGCTCTGCCAGGAAGTCAGACAGACTGGAGCACACAGGGCACCCCGGGCTGCTGCTGGGGACAGCAGAGGAGGGAGTTTCTTCCTCCTCCGCCTCCTCCTCCTCCAACATCATCCTGCAGACCCGCCTCTGACCCCCTCGGCCTGACCTTAGCCCTTGCTTCCCACCTGTCTTCCAGCCAGTGGGACTCTGGCTTTTAGGCCCTGAATTTCTTTTCAGAGCAGCACGGAGAGTGTTTGTATTTTCCTCTTAAGAGCTCTCACCAGTCCACTGGGGAGCCAGGAAGATCATTTCAGCAGAAACAAATGTGGATAGTAGCGCTCACCTGCCAGGATCTGGCAGAGGAGGAATGGAGGTGCGGAAGGGGCAGGAGGGAGCAAAATGCCCCCTTTCCTTACTCTTTTTTACTAGACATGGGAAAACAGGCCTAGAAAAATGAAGGTCCAATACAGTTCAGATCCTGGCTCTTCTCCCTGTCAGTCGTGTGACCTTGGGGAAATCACTCCACCCTTTTAAGTCTCAAATTCACCTGTACCCTGAAGATAATGGCAGTGCCTCTCTAGCATGATATCCAATAATGAGGGTTAAATAATGTGAGCTGTGAGTCACAGTTCCCTCCTGCTTAGCCTCAGCAACAAGGACTCATGCATTCCATCATTACATCAGTATGTGTGTTATGGATAGCCTACTGTGTGTATGGTGGCCTACTATGTGCATGGCAGTACCTACATAGTAAAGCACCCCACCTATTTCTCTTGGTTACTTTCTTGTTGCTGAGATGAAATACCTGATACCCAAAGTTAAAGGAGGAAAGGTTTATTTTGGCTCACAGTTTATAGAGGCTTCATTCCATAGTTGGCTCCAAGGCGGAGTGGCATGGCAGAGGGGCATCACAGAGAAGAAACAGTCCATGGCAGGGTAGGCAGGAGGCAGCGAGCAGCAAACCTGTCTTTCTCTTTTATTGTATTCAGGCTACAAACCTATTGGTTGGTGCCACCCACACCCAGGGTGGGGGGACTTACCATTATCTACATCCAGAACTCTGCTAAACCAGTAGGCTAATTCAGTAATCACTTGCCCTTAATCCAGATTGACACACCCTAGATGTGCCATCTCCAAAAAGCTCCACCTATGAACACACAATGCTCTGGAGGGACATCAAGATAGAAGCCATAACACTATTCAAGACAGCATCTTCTCTAAATTCTTAATTTTAGGAAAGATAACTGCATATGTTCACACACAGTTTCACCAAGAGATATGCCAGATGTTATGGGATTCCCATTCAAAGACAGTGTGGCACTTCAGCTGTGTGTCAGCTTGGCCAGATTACGAAACTCCCGGAGAGATGATGGGATTGTAAATGGGTTAACCCACTGATGAGTTCATAACTGAATGGACTAGTAGGTTGAGCCCAGTTGAACCTAGCTGGAAGAAATATGTCATGGGAGTGTGAGTCTGGGGACTATATTTGGTCCCTGGTCCCTTCCTCTCTGGCTCTCTGTTTCCCAGATACCATGAGTTGAGCAGCTTTTCTCCATTAGGCCCTTCCACCAAGGTATTTCTGCCTGGAGCCAGCTGACCATGAACTGAAACTCCTGAAACTGTAAGCCAAAATAAGCCTCCCTTCCTTTAAGTTGGGGGCATTAGGTAGTTTGTCCAAACAACAAGAAATCGGACTGGTACAGGTAGGATCGGCACGAGCTTCATGGAGGAGATGGCACTTGGATTAGATGTTGAAGGAGATTGTCAAGACAAGGCGTGAAGACCAACAAGTCGAGGGTAGAATTGGAAAACTGTGTCAAGGCCATGTTAGTTAAACCCTTGAATGACAAGCTGGGGGATTTGCACTTTTCTACATTTTCAGTGAGGGCAATTAAGGGTGTTGTATGCGTGCATGAATTCATGCAGTGATTTACTTTTTTTTTCAGTATTCCAAAAGTAGTGTGTATGTTCATCATTTTAAAAAATTAGGAGACTGAGATAAGCAAGAGAAAGAAAATTACAAACACCTGAAATTTAAGGATTTTGCATACAGAAAAGGCAGGATCAAATAAGTGTTTTAAGAAGATTAATCTGGCAGTGTTTGGTAGGATAGATTAGAGCAGGAATGTGCTGGAGGCAGGGAGATTTCTCAGGTTATTGCAGTAGCACAGATAAGAGGCAATGAAAACTCAGACCCAGCCCGCCAGCGATGAGAAGGGAGAGACAGCCGCACGGATGTGTCTCCACCTCTCTCGGTTACCATGTGTTTTATGCACTGTGGTGTCTATCTGCCATGTGCGTTTTTAGAAATGATTTCTCCTCATAAAATCTCAGGAGTCTCCTGCATCCGCACACAAGCCCAGGGTCAGGGTGTGCTGTGCGGAGGTCCAGACCTCCCTTCTCATCCCTACAGCCGAAAAATACCATCGGTGTTAGGGAAAGCAAGAGTACAGTTCTGGATTAGACAAGGCAGGGCAATCATAGACCATCGAGAAGAACGAGTTCATTAAATAACCCTCTTAAACTCCCCACCCTTTTCTCTTCTTCCAAACTGCAAGTGGCCTTCTCTGTCACACTGAGGAGACAGCTATGTGATCCATTCTGATCTCCAGGATTTATCTCCCAGAGTCCCCTAACACTGTTTAGATGTCGTTTTTAGTCTGGAACCAGGCATTGCCCTCCTCTTTGATGGGGGGAAAATCAAGGCCCCAGAGAGGGGCAGAACAGAAGAGAAAGAGCGTAGCAGTCTTTGGGATCAGGCCAACCCGGTTTTGGGTTTTGCGTTGCCACTTGCAGCTGTGGGATCTGGCTGTAAACACCTGACAGTTCTTATTCTATAAGACAGGGAGGCACCTCGTAGAGCTTTGGAAGTTATTCATGTTTACGCCCCCACCCTTTTGCACGCTGGTTGACATAGAATAGATGCCCAGTAAATATGTTGAAATAATTTAATAAAGAAACCTACTCAAAACCACTATGTATCTCTAGTCCTAGGGAGCCCTGGTTTCTTTTTCTTCTTCCACCTGGGGACCGGGATGGGGCATTTCCCAAGAGCTGACCTATCGGTCGACATTCCTACCCCCATGACTTCTAGCCACCCTTTTCCAGAGCATATGCTTCCCTTCTCACGGACCCTAATGAAGGTGGCTCTAAATCAGTCCCTGCCCAAGACACACGTAAGAGCTCCGAGCCTACCCTGGAACCACCGGGCACAAAAGCTGTGAGCAGCACCTTAAATGGAGATTCAGAGGGGCCCACATTGCAGGAGCGCCGGGTAAACAAAGATTTCAGTTTGGCAGAAGTTCCTCATTATTCTTTATTAATTCCTCCTACCACCTCGCTACAGTCCCCCCGCCCCAAATGCTGTGCACTCCATGTGAATTACTGCTTGGCCTCTGCGTGATTTGATTTCATCTGAGGCTGCTTAATGCTCAAGCTGTCCCTCGCTGTGTTTATCTTATTGTTTCCCAGAACAATCAAGCGCTTCCTCTGCCCCTGGCTGCTGCTTTTTCCTGGAGTCTGTGGGCTGCCCAAACCTGGAGCCAGAGCCGTGGGTTAAAGGTGGGGTAGGTTCCTGAACCGCCCAGCAGCATTTACCTGTCGATGTCCTTGTCCCTGCCAAAAGCTGCGTTCAAAACCCTCAGCAAAAAGGTGGACTGAAGAGACTTGGATTCTGTTTTCTTCTAGGGTTTGCTAACAGTCTCCCCTGAGTGGTGGAGGGAGAAGCCTCATGGTTAGAGACCTGGCACTTGTGTGAGGTGCAGTCTGTCATGAGCCGTAGGAAGGTACAAGGCAGTGGCCCCACCTCTCCATCCTAGGAGTGGCATAGATGTGTGCTTCGGCCATCCTCTTCTGGATAATGAAGAGCAGAGTAGACACAGTTTAGAAAAGGAAAACTGTCATGGCACTCTGGGAGGCTGAGGCAGGAGGACTGCAAGTTCGAGTCCAGCCTGGGCAACTTAGTGACTTAGGAAGACCCCATATCAAAATTTAAAAAAAAAAAATTTTTTTTAAAGGGCTGGGGATGTAGCTCAGTGTGAAGTCCCTAGGTTTAATCCTCCCTCCCTCCCTCCTTCCTCATGAAAGGAAGGAGAGAGGGAGGGAGGGAGGGAGGGAAAAGAAAGAGAGCTGACCTGTGGCACCCCCCCAGCCGTTCTCTCCAGCCTGACTTGAGCATTGACCTTACTCGCAGTAGGTGCGCAGTTGTATTCACTGTATCCACTGTCCTTGCTGCCAGGCCTCTGATTCTCAGACTGTCCCAAGACGCAGGAGTCCAGAGGAGTGGCCCCTCTCGGAGACTCCTCCCACATTCTAGGAAAAGCTAGCATCTGGCCCCCCTAAAATCCAGGCACCTCCAGCCCTGCGTACTCTTCTGCTAGCACTGCTCCCACCCCCAGCCAAATAGCTAAGGCATATTCTTAACATGCACAGAAATAGAAATAATTGTACCAGGAAATGTCAGTCTCCAGTGTCAAAGTCCCGGTGATTGACCGACAACTCTCTGGGGACGAGTTTTGGAAGCATCTGCATGTGTGTCAATGGTGTGTCATGTGTATATGTGTGTGTATGTGTGTGTGTGTGTGTGTGTGTGTATTCTTAAAGCTTATCACATCTCAGTGACCTTCTGCCTCTTCATGGACAGGAGGGACTATTGGCCGGGTCTTCCCCTCTTCCTCTCCTCTCCTGGCTCAGGACAATCCACAGGTCACATTTTGCAGGCTCTAGAGTCTCCTTCCAATTATCCAAGCGTTTAGGGCCAGGCTCGGAGCTGCCCTCCAGGGAGCCGGCCGCTGAGCTGTGACTCTGAGAGCATAGTTAAGGCGCTTCCGCACAGCTCAGAGGGCGGGCAGGGTGCAGCAAGTTGCTGGTGTGTGTGTGTGTGTGTGTGTGTGTGTGTGTGTGTGTGTGTAAACGTATGGGCAGGAGCAGGAGGAAGAATCTCAGAGTCGGAATTTACCAAAGCCTTCAATCTATAAATAATCCAGGTCATGAAGCTGTACAAAAATAAGCTTGGGCATGAACCGTTTCTCACAGCACTAAACACACAGGTGCAGATCTGCTCGTTCATTAATGCGCTCACAGCTCAGTCTGAGCAGCGTGGGGCCATCTCCACTCTTGCCCTCTTTAAAGATCTGAACGCGCACACGTCCACACAGCACACGTCACACAGACGCCACACAGCCCACACACAGTCATACGTGATTCCTGTACTGCGACAGACAGAACCGGGAGGTATAGGAAGGCTCTTCCAAAGAGACTCTCAGCACAGAAGGTGCTGGGACCGCTAAAATCGCTGCTGAACCCTCCTCAGTCACTTGGGCTCCAAAGTCAGATCCTCTCCCAAGTGGTCAGGTCCAAGAGAACGAGTTTCTAAGAAATATGAGCCCAAGGACTCTCTTTCCACCCTTGCTTCTCCGCTTAGGCCTCAGCTCCTCCAGGAAGCCTCCCTGTGGGGCCTCTTCCAGGCCAGACGAGGCACTGACCACTCCCCGTGCCATCTGCTGGAGTCCCCATGCGAGCCTCTTCACGCAGGCCACCATGTACACCTGTAAAGACCAGTCAGATGGCCCATTTCCCTATCCCTGGACACCTTGAAGGGATCCCATGCTGTGTAGCCCCCTCAGCTCTCGATGCAGGCCACGCTCATGTAATACATAAATATTGGACAGTCCTGGAATTCGTGGCTAATAACTCATTTCATTTTCACAATGCCCTTTTTATGCTAGGAGGGACTGGAGTCGCCACTCTATTTGGCAGCTACAGAGACAATTACATGAACGGATGCAGTGACTTGTGGACAGTCACATCAGCAGCTCCTAAGACAGTTTGGGATTAGGATCAAACCATTCTCTTTCCTCTTGAGGGACGTGAGAAGAAGACCCCAACTGTACTGCTCTTCAGCAGTGCTTACAAAAAATGACGACTCTGACCACTATTATCACTATTACTAAAGTCCTATGAGAGTGAGAATCTCAGGTAAGGGCCCCGCAACTTAGGGCTAAATAGAGAAGAAATTGACGCACAGCAAAAAGAGTTTGCAGGACCCACAGGTAAGCGAGTTAATTGGATCCGCTGATTTGAATGGAATGTTCCAGAAAAGATGTTGCCATTAATTTTTTTCCCGACATAGCTGTGATTTAAATGAAAGACACTAAGAGGGCTACTATTTCATTCTCATTTCTAAGGGGCCCTCCCTCCTGGAAACCTGGACAACAATCCCCCCCAGGGTGCACCTCAAAGGTCTGTGCCCCAAAGTCAGCCCTGTTCAACTGAGTTTCAGCCCCCAATAAGCCTCCAAATTAGGTTTATGTTCGCCTCCCGAAAACAGGCAATTGTCCCACTTTGACCGCAGAGGTCTGGAAGAAGAGTAGATAAGGAGGGAACTTGGGCTTCTGAGTTCCGCTCAGCTTCAAAGATCAGTGATGCTTGCACTCATTACCCTGTGTTGGAAGATCACACAGTGACAGAGAATGTAGGCTCTGTGCAAATCTCAGTTCTGCCCCTCTTCGATTGTGTGACCTTCAGAAAATCACCTCTCTTGGCCTCTGATTTATCTATAAAATGGGAACGGTAATAGCTTCATGTCAGGGGTACTCGTATGGGCTAAACGGGTTACATTTTGTAAGCTGATCTCAGTAGTGCTGAAAACATTGTAAATGCTATACGTGGTTGCTATTAGCAAATTAATTAGGTAAACAGGGCCCTCTGGAAATGTACCAAGTCTGTCTAACTGCCTGCAGGCAGGGCCGCACTGAGCTATGAAGCTTCCTACCACCCAAGCCTGTCCAGGCGAAATGGCCCTGGTGGCTTCTACATAGCCACTGAGGTCAGGCCCTCCCAGGAGAGGATACCAGGTAGAAAACCCCACCCAGGTGACTCAGTCCACCTGTCTGCGTCACTTCTGTTCTGTCCACAGGCCCCTTAGCTGCCTGAGTGGACCCTGGGACTTGTGCTGCTTGGTCTGTTTATGCCATCCTCTTGGAAGGATCTGTGGTTTATTTCGATTTATTGTGCTTGTGGTCATTGAAACCTGGCCCTGGGGAGGCACAGGTAGACACTGAGGAGCACTGTCACTCTGTGGAACACCACAGAATAACTTGACTGGCTGACTTTCAGACTCCCACTTTTCTTTTCGGACTCCCTGACAGCCCCTTACTGTCAGGTATTCCATGTCGGGGAAGAGTAGGGGGCAATTTTGGAGCCCAAAGCTTCGTTGGTCAATGAGAGCTGAGTACTGGCCGTGCACCTTGCTCGAGACCAAACAGGCTGGAGCCAGAATGAACCCCCTCCCACCCTGAGCTGATAGAAAGGAAGAGCTTGACTGATGAGTTCCAAAGCCCTGTGGCTCTGGCCATGCTAAGTGTGTGATTGTCCTGTGTCAGGATAGCTTTGTTCAGGTTTGCTACCAACAACTTCTTCTCTTCTGGTTTAGTTTTAGCTCTGCCTTAGATGGTTATAGATCTGATTCTGGCTTCTACTGGTTTATTCAAAGATTGGGGTTGCAGATAAGGAATTTTTAAAAGCCTCTGATTCTGTAAAAAGCTAATAGTTGGGACTGGTCCTGACTGAATACAGCGGGGTATGTGCTGATAAGTTGCCTTTTGGCTCAGTTCCGCCTCTAACCTGGCCACCGCCTGGTCCCAGGGCCCACAGAGAGAGGGCCAGGCCCATCGCTTTCCTTCTCCTCTGACTTCATGTCTAGACCTGGCTGGGAATCCAGGCCAGTGCCCAGGCTCAGGAAAAGGGTCAACCAGTTGCTCGAAGTAGTAGGTCCTGCCCAGGCCTGTGAGAGGGCTGGTTCTGCAGCTCCCCAGCCAGCACCTTTGGGAAACCTCAGTCTCCCTGGAAAAGAGGAACTGTCACAGGGAGGGTGGGAGAGGCACTGCGACATTCCCCTTCCTGGGTAGGCACCATTCAGACCTGGGCAAGAGGAAACCGAGACTCCCAGTTCTATGGAAGAGAAAACTGAGGCCAAGCCATCCAGAAGCCATGGCCGTCACAGCATCCCTCTACGTCCTGTGCTTTAGTGACTAAAGGCCACCGCATTTCTGCAAGGCCCTGATGGAAATTTGAGCCTGTGTGTCTATAGGAGAATGCCACCTTGGTCATTAAGGATAGTCATTTTCACTGGGGGGACTTGTCCCAGATAGAGACCCTGTTCTGCTTGAATCTCATAATCACAATGGCTCTGGAGTACAAGGTAGATGCCGCAGCCCCTGGGTGTCAAGGCCGACCCCTAAAGTCTCCTTTCACCTGAGAATGGAGGAAATGGGTCCTGGCCCAGCTCCTAGAAGGAGGGCCTTCAGGGATAGTTGTCAAGGCAACAGCTTGGGATGCAGAAAGCCCTCTGCTGAGGTAGAGAAAGGTCAAGCAAGGTGGAGTTTAGGGGAAAGAGAGGAGGTGTTGGGGGTAGGAGTGGCTCAGAGAACACTGTGTTTGGTTCTACTGAGGTTGCCCCCTCAACTTCAAGCCCAGAGTCCCCAAGGTGCCCACCAAGTGAGGAGGACAATATGATACAGTCCACCCTAGTCCTGAACTACTGTTCCTACCCCTGATTTTGATGCAAGGGCCTCAGGCAAGAATCTGCTGTTTCTGCCACTAGGAACTCCAGATCCAGAGCGGCCAACCCCATGAAAGGTCCTTATCTACTTCCCACTCTCCCCAGTCCAGCCTAACGCCACAGGTGCAGACCACGCCCTGTCTCAGGCCCCTCGAGTCTGCCAGTTCTCCAGAGGATAGAGAAGTAGGACTGGAAGCCCTGGCCCCATTCCCCAACCCTGTGATAAATAATGCCGGCAACCATCTTGACTCAGCCAGTAAGAACTGAAAATGTCTCATTCATCCTGCTTTCCATGTTTGCAAAAGCGCTGGGTGCCTAGCCTGGCCCGCAGGATAAATAAGTCTTGGTCCCTTGGCCTCAGGAGCACTCAGTGCGGTGGGGAGAAATGGGCAGAGGGAGGAGACAGTTACTATGAGAGAGCATGCAGAGGGGGTAAGGAAGGAAAAGGCTTATTCTTTGCATCTTCCCAAGAAAAAGTCTTTTGCCCTCACTTTGATTTAGCACTAAAGGATCCAGGATACTCTATCAGTTGGTTCCTAGTGCATATCCTTTCGGCAAGTGCGTCTGGAGCATTCATTTTTATCCATCACACACTGGATTAGCAGCCCCACGCACATCCATAGAGCGTTATAGGAGAAATGGAAAACACGTCCCCACCTGCAAAATGTTGACAGGACTCAGGTGCATCTGAAGCAATTAGAGAACAACTCAACTAGCTGCCAATACCTGTTAGCTAGTGCACATACAACGAGAAAATCAATTGATTGTAATCCTGGGACAAATGGCTGGGGGAGAAAAGCATCAGCTTGAGAGCAATTAAGTAGCCATTAGAAAGGTTGGGAAGGCTTCCTGGAGGAGGTGGGACTTGAGCTAGGGGGTGTGTAGGTGGGCAGAGTACAAAGAAAACCAGCTAGAGTAGGGAACATTGGTCAAAGGTTACCTTCTAGGCTTGGAAAAGAAGCTGGGGGTGGAGGCCATTGAAACCAAGAGCTTCTTGCCCCCACCTGTTTGCATGACCCTAGGGTCACTCTCCTTTGAGTTTCAGTATTGTATATGCAGTGATCAGCCTAGACTAGTACCTCTCGGCCCCTGCACAGCAACATTGGCAACTCCTGGGAGTTTGCTAGAAATGCACATATGTAGAAGTTCATCTGAAATTCTGGGGGTGGGCCCAGCCTTGAATATAACCAGGCCCTCGACTCCAAGGGGATGCTGGTTTGAGAACGTTGGATTATATTACTGCTTCTCAGTCCTGGCTGCTCATTCAATTCATCTGAGGCGATTTTAAAACTCAGTGAAGGTGCATAGACCCCACCCACAGAGACTCTGATGAATGGACCTGGCCCTGGCGTTCTTATTTTTTAAAACTCCCCAGATGACTCAACCACGTATCCAGGGCTGAGAACCACAAGTCTTTCTTATTGTCCTGCAATGGGCTTGGGGAGATGGAGCTGGGATTCCTGGATCACCACATCTCTCTGGGTGGACTTTCAGGCAGTTAGAGCCTATATCTAGAGAGACTCCTGGAGGTCCAAAAATCTTGAATTTCTCAATGACCAGCTTTTCGATGGTTTGCGTAATTGTCCACTATTCCCCAGTATCTGCCTGAGGCAAAGATACTTGTAAAGATGTTGACTCTCCCACTCCAAGTCCAAATATATGTGCATAAGCACACGCTCGCTTGCATACACATGCATCACACCATCACACGGCAGTGTAAATATAAGCAGATGCGCACAAGAACCACCACATAGGGATGGTCAAAATCATTCCTAAGGGCGTATAAACACATACAAATAAACTAGTATCCGGGATCCCAAGCCCAGCACACTCAGACTGCTAGGAAAGAATTCCTCTTGGTGAAAACTGGGGTGTTTGGAATAAGTGACTCTTCTTTCTACAGAGCATCAGTTGGAGGGAGTCACAGCTGTGTTCAGTAAGACACCTCCTCTAGGTGAAGCAGGGAGCCTGCAGGAAAAGCTGATGTAGATACTGAGGACACCCTTGTTGCTCTTGCAGATTCGAGCTGATGGTCCCCCCCATGGTGGGGTCCAGTATGAGATGATGTCTGTGCTCAAAGATGGGAGCCCCATCCTCCGGGACATGGCCTTCTCCATTGATCAGCGCTACCTGTACGTCATGTCTGAGAGGCAGGTAAGTGCTCACATCCAGCCCACCTTTCCAGACCTTTGACCACCTCTGGTAATCCATCACCTTTTGTTCAGAAGCTTTTCCATCTGGTGGGAGAGACCTCTGGGCTTGCTGCATAGGAGCCCTGAGAGAGGTGGAGTCCCTGCAGGCTCTTTCAGGGAGCCAGAGGGAAGCTGCCGGGGGGCCAGCCACTTCCCGGAGGCTTCTCCCTCATCCACAGCCCCTGTCTCAGCGAGTGATGAACAGCCCGCAAGAACGGGCCAGACTGCGTGAAGCAGCTTGGTGTGATTAGGAAGTAGATTTACTGCTCTTGGGCCCACAGAGTCTGCTGCTCAAGGGTGCCAGAGAGGTGTAAATAATCCAGGCATCCAGGCTGGGCTGGCTCCTGGGAGAGACAGACCCAAGATAGGGCCTCAGAAGGAGATAAAATCTTGGCCTGTGCAGGGTATAAACTGGTCAGCTCTGGGAGGCTGAAACTATGCCTGCAGAGATGCAGACAGAGCCTTGCAAAACCCACTTCTACTCTCTGCTGGGTGGCATCTAAGCAAGTTCCCCATGCTCTTGCATGGAGGGAGGGAGCGTTATTCCCCCAGACTGCGTTTTCTCTGACTGTGTGCGAGCAGAGAAGGCCAGTGCAGAGGGACCCGTGGTGCAGGGAAAGAACACAGGGTTCTCTGGATCACCAGGGATCCCGGAAGCTAAGCAGAGGCCTGAGCAAAAGCTAGTCCATTCCACTCACTAGGTCAGGAGGCTAACAGTTGCTCAGCGGCCATCTCGGCTTTGTTGTTTTGCTGAACAGGATGAGTCAGATAAAGGCCAAAGGAAGGAGAAATGGGCGGTGAGCCTGTGTCAGCAGCCAAGGACAGTGACTGGGGCTGGAGGGACCAGTGGCTTTCACAAGGTGCTTCCCATCTCAGATGTCATTCTGATTATTCTGCAAGGATTCCTGTGTCCTCAATCAGCTTCACCTTTCCCAGAGTTCACTTTACTCCTTTGTCTTCAACTGTGAGGGGTCTGAATCCGGGGATGAGCGATGAACCGAAGGAGTAAGGAAGAGGTAGATGGGCACATGACAGCATTAAGGGAGGCAGTGATGCGGTTCTAACTTGAAAATTACTTCTTGAGAATAGATGACACAAATCATATGCTAATTGCATGCAAATTACATCCAGATCCTCTTGAACCCACCTGTCTTTTTCACCTTCTTTCATGTGGCCCCTGCAGTTGAGGCGTAAACAAGTCCAGATGGGAATTTTGTGGAGCTGGAGGAAGCTTTACCTACCTTAGACTGGATAAGACAGTCTTGCAAATAAACACTGGCATATGGTCCAATAAAAGTCCCAGTAAAATAGGCCTAAAAGGGACCGTTACTGGGTATATATTTATTGGGAACAAAATACTGAGCAAACATCATAATGATTGGGACTTGGTCCACTACTCTTATGTTGATTATAATCTAATGAGGGTAAGAGACATTGTATTAGTCATTTTCCCATGCTGGGACAAAATATCTAACACAAACAATTTAAAGGAAGAGAGGTTTACTTTGCCTCAGGGTTTCAGAGGGTTCAGTCCATCGTCAACTGGCTCCAGGGCAAAACAGTGTAAGTAGAAGGGCCTGGCAGAGGAAACTGTTCAACCCATGGTGCCCAGGAAACAGGGAGAAAACTGAGGAGCTGGAGACAAGAATACACCCTTCCAGGTCACACCCACAGTAACTGACCACTTCCAACATGGCCCCACATCCTAACAGCACATTCAACTACACACTTCTCAGTGGACTGATTAATCCATAGTGGATTGGTTACTCCACTGATGCATATAGCAGCCCCATGATCTGATCACCTTCCAAAAGTTGCACCTCTGAACACATGAAACTTTTGGGGGTACATTTTAGATCTAAATTATAACAGACACATACCCTAACAGCTATAACATCTAATTGAATTCTACAAGCCCTCTGCTTTTTCTCCCTATTTTTCTTTATTTATCAGAAAGAATTTTATTTTTTACATAAAAATGATAGATGATCACCATACAAATTCAAGCATTATAAGTAGAAAACAACCACAAGTCACAAAATCCCACTATCCAAAATGTAGCATCAGATTAACACTGCCCAAAATGTAATACTGTGTTAACATTTGGTGAACACCATCCCAAATGCTTCTACAGGAACATTTACAGAGAGAAGGCTATAACAGATACATGATATCCTTTTCTAAGCAGATAAAAGTGTGATCAAAAGGATTAAATACACCCATGTATCATGTGATATTTTCAGGAGACTCCGGGCGTGACTAAGGACCAGGGAAGTAGCTCAGACTAAGTGCGCTCTCTTGGGTTCCACAAGCCCAGTGAAGTGAAAAACCAGGAAGAGCAAATAGAAGTCATCACTGAGACATTGGGGGGGGGGTTTGAAAAGGTGCCAAGGCATAAATTTCAGCTTTTAAAAAATGCATTCAAAATGTGACCAGAAAAGGAGGAGTTGGGTTGTAGCTGAGTAGACTTCAGGGTATATGATGACCTCCTGAGTCCATGTCTGATGTCACCTGTGGGACCATCAGCCCTGGCCACACCAAGTGTCCATATGGCTTATTTATAAATAAGTCTTTTTATCCTCATCTTCTGCTTCTGGTGACCTATGTAATGGTATGATCTGCATGAAGAGAGGACATGAGTCATAGCCAGTCGTGATGACAGATACGGCAAGCGTGTGCACGTAGCACCACGGGCTGTCTCCAGTCAAGTGAGATATTAGTTGGGAGCTCCAGGTGGGGCTGGAATCAGGAGGCCAAGACCAAGGCGATTTGTGGCGGAGCTCTGACGCCGGTCACCTGGACAGATATAAATTACATAAATGCAGGAGGCCAGGCGACTCTATAAGGCACTGAGGGCAGCGTTGAGGGCCGAGAGCTTGTCATGAGGCCCATTGTCCAAGGCCAGCTGAGCAGAGTACTCACGGAGAGCTCGGGCCTCCTGCAGGAGGCAGGCTAATGGGTGACAGGAGAACAGTCAGTGACAACGAAGTCAGATGAGCTGGGTTCTAGTCTACTTTGTGTGATCGCCAGTAGCAGAACTCTCACAGCGTCAGCATCTTCCTTTTTCAACAGAGGCATTATGTCAGGTAATGGGAGTAGCCTTGGAACCCAAAGGTCTGGTTGAGGTCACATCTCACTACTCAATAGCCGAGAGGCTGTGGACTAGTCACTTAACCTTCTTGTGTCCCACACAAGGTCAGGGTGAAACTCCGCTGGGACAGGAAATGGGGAATTTCTGTCTACTCTACCTCACATTCCACATAAATACTTGTCATTAAAATTCCATAGAGCCCCTCCCAGGTCTTGAACCTCATGACCCCCTTACTTAGGTGTGTGGGGACAAGGAGGGATGACTAGGGAGGAGCGAGTGGCCCAGCCTGAGGCTGGAGACCTGTGTTCTGGTCCTGAGCTACCTCTAACTCTCCAGGTGACCCAAGCCATTAGCTTCTCAAGGGCTTAGGCTCCTCACCTTTAAAGACAGAGATCACCAATCCAACTCTAGCATGTTTTTTAAATCTTAAGGAGACCCATCTAAGATCATGGGACTCAGACTCTTCTCTCCTGAGGAAGATAACACCCAAAGCACCATAGATAGGCTTGAGGTTAGACCAAAGGAACTTCTGAAGGAGAGATTTTTGAGGCCATGCATGTTCCCATGACCTTCTTTACTGAATAATGAACTCTCTGGAGACTGTAGGATTGCTGGTTTGGTTATGGATACATATGTATATTCCTGGATTGAGGCAGTGTCTTAGTCCATTTTCCATTACTGTAACAAAATCTCTGAGGCTGGGTGACTTACAAAGTTAGTAGGTTTCTTGCTACGAGTTTGGAGGTTGATTAAAGCCCAAACAGAATGGCCCGCTACATCAGTTCCTTCCAAGGATAGTGTCCTCTATGATCTAATCACATCCCACTGGGGCCCTGCTTTTAAAGGTTCCACACCACCTTCCCACACATGAACTCTTGAGGGACACCGGCACGCCATGTACAAGCTGTAGCATGAAGCAATTTAATACTTTGGAGTTCTCTAAAAAGCCTACAAACTTATAGGGCACCATGGAAATGGGTTTCTCATAACTTCATTTTGTTACAAATCTCTGGGTAGCCTAATTTCCTCCTTTCCTTTTACCCTGTCCACAACACTTGTCTCTCTGTCCCCCACTCCTTCCCCAAAACATAGCACCTGTCATATCCTTGGGACCATGTGGGAACCAAGTCCTAGTCTCCCATTCTGCCATGGAGTTTTTCATCTCCCTACAAAGCTGGAACAATCCAATAGGCACTTCTTTCTCTCTCATTCTCTCTCAATTAACTAAATGTAATTAAGAAATAGTACTAGTAAAACTGTTGGGTCGTTAGTGCCACTGCCTAACAAGTCAATGTTAATGTACTGTTAATGGATCTATGGCCACCCAGTCCCAGGGGGGATTTGAGAGCAGATTTCCCAATCCTGCTGTTGATTGCCCAGGTGTTCCTGCAAGGATGATGCCTAGCTCGTCCCTAGAAAGCTCACCTCCCCCCATTAGCAGAGCTGACAGATGTTATGAGCACGAAAACAAGTTGCTCCCATATCCTCAGCATCTAATGGAAGTCAGACGGTGAGTCTCGGGAAAATCAGGCGGTGAGCCAAGTGAAAACTTGAGCAACAAGATGAAAAGAAACAGGATAGCCAGTGTTTCCACCCAACTCGTCAGGCTGGCCACTCCCTGAAGGGAAATACAACTCTGTACTCCGGGTGGATGGGAAAAGAGTATAGGGATGGAAGCAATTATTCTATTTTATACTTTAATTAGTTTGAATTAGCAGAGGGAATAGAGGCATAAAATGATCCAGCGAAGGGTGAAATGGAAAGAGGGAGTCACGGTGGAGAATGGCTCCGTGCAGACTAGAAAGAGCCTTGGGAAGGCAGAAAGGCTGCCGGTGGGTGGGCATGCTGGGAGTGGGTGGCACAGGGGATTCTGCTGTCTACTCCGAGGCCTGGAGGGGCAGAGCAGCCGTGCAGCAGTTAAGAGCTGGCGTGTGCAGGTGCGACTCCCTGCTGCTGCACAGCCAATCACAGGCCGAGTGACTTCGAGAATGTTATTTAACCGCTCTAAACCTCAGTTGCTTCGTGTTGTATAACGGGCCTAAGAATGTAACTGTTGTGAAGACTGAGGGAGTCTTTATAAATTAAATGCTTTTAGTAAGTGTTAGTGATCAGTAGTAGTAGTATTAAAACCTCCCAAGGAACTCAGAAAGGGCTACGAGCAAGCCCACCATAAACTGCCAGGGACGGCGTTTCCACTTTCCAGCAATGGCCTCTAACCGTCCATTCTCGCCTCTCCCTCCCAAGGGACTCAGAAGACTCTGGCCTGGCCAAATGGCAGCACTGGGCTGAGTTGCTCATAATCCGATATTTATTTTAAAAATCCAGGAATGTGCCCAGCAGACTAAACAGTCCTGCTCCCCTCAATACACACGGAGAGGTGGCCCCAGGCCCAGCTAGAGGCTGGAAAGCAGGCATGTGTGGGGACAAGGAGGGCGCAGAGCCCAGGTCCTCCTCTAACTCTCTGGGCCTGTCCAGCTGCACGTGTGGACACCTGGCCAGCGGGGGACTCACCAGGGAGCTTTTCATTTCTGGCGTCTAAAATGAAATGCCAGAGACGGGGCTACAATCTCCAGGTAGTGACCCCTGAGGCCCCTACTCTGAATGGCCTCTCGCACACCGGGAGTTGCCACTGTTCTGTTTGTCTGCTGCTGGACACCAAACCGCTTCAAAATTATGAATATAAACCAACTATTATGTTCACAGACCACATGAGTCAGGAATTCAGACAGGTACACGAAGCTGGCTTGTCTCTGTTCCACTATGTCTGTCGCCTCGGCAGCCATAATGTGAATGGCCGGGAATGACAAGGGGCCAGAATGATCTGGAAGCTTTTCCATGTCCGGCAGCTGGGAGCTGGGAGCTAGGATCAGCTAGGACTGTTGACCAAAGCGCCTTGTACGAGGTCTTTCCTTGTGTTTTAGACTTCCTCAGAGCAGGTGCGCCTCGAGAGAGTCAAAACGCTTGAGCATGGCTGCTCAGGGCAGACATGGCGGGTCAGGGCTCCAGGAGCGAGCATCCCCACATGCAAGCTAGACATGCTGTTACCTCGAATGACCGCAGTTTGGAAGTCAGAGAGTGGTCTCTTCTACTTAGCTCTTTACCATCCTGCTGCCCATCACTCTTTGTGATCTATGACCATACTGTAAGAACCAAGGCTGGGTAAAAAGCAAACACTTGCCTCCCTGTCTGCTGGGGTCATGAAACCCCAGAGCATCAGAGATGGTTGTGGCTGTCCATGAGAAATCTGAGGGCCAGAGTGCGCCCCAGTGGCTGCCCCTTTCTGCCTTGTGCACACTCGGCACTGAGCTCCAGACTCAGAGTGGCTTTGATTTCCCCACTGGAGACATACAAGTGGCTTTACAGCATGCTGCTGACTTGCAGAAGGTTGTGTGAGTCCCAGGTGAGATCCATTAAATGGATCTGGGAAAGCCCTGTGAGAACCTATCAGGAGTGGTGTCATCTGACAGGAAACGTCCCATCCATGGGTGCTGATTTTAATGGCTCACCCAGGCAGTCTTCCTTGAGTGGTGTCATCTCAGGCCACTCGGGAGCCACCTTCCTCAGTGACTTGCCTTCCGAGCACAGGGCAAGACTTCCTCGCCCCCCAGGGAAGCCAAGAAGCTGACGTTTTTACCACCTCTGCCTTATGCAGTGAAGAGAGGTGGGGCAAGGAGTTACGAGAAACAAAAATTATTTTGAAAGATGGAGAAGTCACCCTTCCCCGATCGTCTTTGAGTCAGGAAAAACCTTGCAGCGATCCCCTGTCCTGGGCAAAGAAGGAATGGAAGGTCAGGTTTGCCTCTCGAGGTGTCCGGCCAGCTTCACCAGAGAGCGTCTTTTCTTTTCCCTGGATTGGAAAAGGCCGTGTCAACTACTAACCTAGCTCTAGGGCCAAAAATAAGAACTCCTCTCAAAGGAGTTATTGTCACGGCTGGCGTAGAAAGTCTGCTATCTCTAGCCAAAGCTACTGGATTGCCAACCCCCTGAGCCACCTGAAGACCTTGGAGAAGGAAAGAAAAAATATGGGGAACCACTCTTCCAAATGTGGCCTGCTCGTGTGTCTTGACACTTCAGACTGTTATTCTGATTGTGCTTGTTTGTTTAGTCCAGGCGGTATGCTTCCCAGGGCACAGGGGGAGCAGGCCAAGGTGTATTTTTACAAGACTCACAGGGGCTCAGAGACAGGAGGATCCTCTCCTGCCTGGGCTGGGAGGTCTTGGCTGAGCCTGGGGAAGGCGGGAATGTGAGGGGCCAGGAGATGACTACCACAGCTGACCCTCAGGGACTGGGGGAAGAATTATGGAGTTTGCGGATTAGGAAAGTGAGGATAAGAGAATTGCTGCAGAGCTTTTGTTTTAGAATGTGTCGCTTTCAATCCAAGTCTTTGATGCACATGTGTTTCTCGTTAAGGCCCGGAGACCCCGGTGTGGCCTGGGAGCTGAGCGCTCCAATCGCTGCCTGAGTCCCGGCTCCTGGGGGCTCGGGAATGTACAGCCAGCAGTTGCCACCTCAACCTGCGTTTTGATTTGCCCTTTCTTTCCCCCATTTCCAGTGTCCAGGAGCCCAGAATCTGACACAGAGCTGATTCCCTGGCTATTAATATTCTCATTGGAACATTTTTTTATAAATATTTTCACATGAGGGAAAGAAATGCAAACCTACCCTATTAATCAGACGCTTGGCTTGCCGTATATGAGAAAGAAAACTCCAGCCTCTTATTTTTAAAATCCTTTGGTTTGGAAAGAAGCGATTGAGCACAATGCCCAGGCTAGGCAAACTGGTGCCAAAAAACCTCATTTCCCTAAATGGGCAGGAGGCCTGGAGACTCTTGCTCTAATCCTTGGCAGGGCTTTGACTTCTCTGTCTAGTTGGGGAGTGCCGCAGGCTGCTGCTCTGACCGCCTGGGATGATGTTTCAAAGATGGGGATGGGAAGTCACAGTGTCTCCACACCAGAAGGAATCCTACCCTCCCTCAGCCTTTTCTGTATGAGGAAACCGATGCCCAGGGAGGGGACTCACTTACCTAGGTCAGCATGTGAGTCACCAAAAGACCCAGGGTTCGCACTGGTTAACCCAGCCCACCCGGCATTCCCCGCCAACCTGACACTGCTTCACGCAGCACAGCCAAGAGAAAACACTGCTTGTGTTTAAAAACTTTTAATTAAAAAAATTAAAAACAACCTAGACCCATGAGAGTCCCTGAAGATATTCCCAAGGGTCAAATTAAAATCAGAGAAATTTCCATATTATTTGCATACACAGACTCATTCATTCAACAGACCATTAAGTGCCTACCATGTATAATGCATAGAGCTGTCCGCTGACAATTCATTTGCATATGTGGAGAGAGACAGGGTCTTTCTAAGGATGTTCCAGCAAACATCTCATTAGAAATAGGTCTAACTGAAGATAGGTACCTTCCTCATTTCTTCTGCTCTTTTCAGGGTAACAACAGCACTCCTAAGTATGTTCTGTGTAGAGACAAATGAAATAGAATCCCTGCCCTCAGGACGACACATTCTGGAAGGGAAGGGACGGAGTGTAGACAAATGAAGAGAGAAGGTGAACAGCACCGTAGAGGAGATGTACAGTGTGCTCAGGGATTGAAGTAACTTTTATCCACCAGGAAGGATCTGTGCAGGTCCCTCCAGGCTCTGGGTCTCACCCTCTCCCCACCCAGGAATCCAGAGCTGGTCCAGCCCCAGAGACCGCTAGTGAGGAGCAGGCCTTTGTGTTACAGAAGCAGGGACAGAGATCTGGGGAAAAGACTCAAGAAGGAAGGGTGGACACGGCCAGGGTAAAGAGGCCAACGGTCACTGGCAATGAGTGGCTTCCAGAGACCATGAAAAATGTTAGCTCTACATAAGTCCCAGTGCCAGCGCTCACTGCTCTGAGGTCCTGGGCAAGTTGCGTCACCTCTCTGTGCTTCGGTGACCCCATCTGTAAGTGGGCATAATTGAAGCATCTGCATGAGGGTTACATTCAATGAGTTCATACATAAAAAGCAATCCGAAGACTACCTGGCACAGGTCACCTGCTTAATAAACGTTAGTAGCTGTAATTATATTTTTACGCTTGTGCCCCCATCTCTCATCGCCAGGCCAAGCCCTAAAGCTCATGCTTTACCTATAACCACACCTCAAAAAGAAACTCCACCGCCCACCTGGCCTCCCAGCCCTCCTTCATTTGAGATGTGTTGAAATCTAGTATTTATGTCATGTTTTTCTTATTTTAGTTTACAAACATGACCTCAGCTAATAAGTTTTATTTTCTCAGCCTTTTCTACAGATATGAAAACTGAAATTTAATCGGGCTAATTTGCCCAGAGCAACAAAGCCGGTAGACAGCAGGGTTAGGCCTCCACCCCACACTGACACAGCCAAGTCCATGCTGCTTCAGTCCCAAGACGGCACTCCCTGGCCGCTGTCTCGCTCTGCTCTTCGCTCCCCGCGCTAACTCTGAATTAGAAAAGGGCTCCAGGAGGCCAGTTCAGACTCCTCACTTGCACACCCAGGAGTACTAGAGTAGTAGTGCGCTGTTCTGCTTCACAGAACCAATAAAGACATGCCAGCACTGCCCCGGGCCTCCACGGCAGGGGGAGGAAGTCCTCTGATAGTTCCAGGGTGGGAACAGCACTGTGCCCGGAGCAAGTTACTGCTGCCGCCATTCATCTCAGCTGGGCAACAGGCCAAGGGCCTCTCTCTCCTTTCAACAACCCGGAAAGACAGGTGTCAGCACCCTCGGTTGACAATGAGGAGATCGAGGGATGGCAAGATGAAGTAACTGGAACAAGGTGATTGTAAGGCTCCTGGGAGGCAGAGCGAGGTGTGAAGGGCGGGTCTGGGGTTGCAATGGCCCTGCCCTCCCCACCACCCAGGTAGCGATTCCGCGGCCCAGTGAGTGATGTCGTGACTCCCCAGCTGGGCCCCTGGCAGAGCTACACCCTCGCAGGTGTAGAGCCCATGGGAAGAGCCCCCAGGCTCACCGACCCTGGTCTCATCCAGACAAAGCAGGGGCACCCGCAGTGGCACCTGGAACTCTGCAGTCTGCTTCTCAGCCCCTTGCTGGCATTCTCCCCGGTGCTCCCTGAGTTGAGTCTCCGTAATTGAATGTGTTTTATTTAGACCGTAACATTTAGTGCCACTTTGGATTTCCAATTAGGCTTCAATCAGATGCTGAGAGTCTGATTCGTTTTGTTGTTTTGATCAACACAAAAGATGCAACATCATAGGAGCCGTCATGACAAGTTATTTCCAACCACTGATGACTGGGACGGTGGCTGTGATGTAAAGATACAGTTTTGGAGGTGTCCAGGGAAGCGTGGGCATCAGCAAGGAGGAGAGTGAGGAGAGGGGAGCCAGCCCGATACTCAGGATAAGAACAGTCTGGAGCCCAGGCCTCATCCAGGGGCGAGAGTGGACGTCCGGCTTTAGGTGCCCTGGCAAGGCTCCTCCATATGAGGACCAGGGCTCAGGGGGCCACCACAGAGGGAAAGGAGTTGGTCTCCTTCCGATGACTTTGATCGAGCCAGGTCTGTGGGAGAAGGGATGCTCACCCCTGGTCAGTCTTCAGGATGTGGCCTCTGAGCTCCTCCACCAGAAGGGGCCGGGGGAGCCGGTTTGCAGACCTCTGCAGGGCTTTCTTCCACTGCCTGCCAGATAAGCCTTCTCCCTGGGGCTGGTCCTAGGGAGGAAGTTTAGGGTCAGACTTGGGCCCACCGGGGAGTTCACTGGGAAGGGGTAGAGGATGGCAGAGGGGAGATGGGAGAGCAGCCAGGAGTGGGGAGGTAAGAGTCAGCCTTTGTGAATCATCTGAGACAGTCTCCTACCGGTTGGAGTTAAGTCAAGGCCAAGCGGGGCCTCAGTTTCCCCACTGGCATTTGGCACAGTCTTTTTAGCCAGGGACAGCGTCCCAGGTGTCAGGTGGCTGCTGACATCACCTGGAGGCTGAGCTGGTCCGAGTGTGTGTGTGCTGCTGAGAAGGGTGGGGGACAGGGGAGGAGAAGGCTGCAGAGCTGCCTGGGGGCTGTGGGACAGCGTCTATCTACCCCGCAAGGCTCTTTCCTGCTGCACCATCGCCGGGACCCAAGCGGGGAAGTGTGGATTGAGCTCCTTCTCCGTCCGCCCGGCTTCCGGCTGTTGGCAGAACCCAGCTGGGCTGCATTTTTCTCAGCCAGCCCAGCTCAGGAACTGAGTGTCTCCACCACAGTCTCCGCGTGTCATGTGGTTAAATTCTCCAGGTGGCACCTCTCAGTGTCAGGTAGCCTTCCTCGCCCCTCCCTCCCAGGTGTTCCCACTCCCCACCGGGTGGCAGGCCGGGATTGGAAATTGCCACCAGATGGAGGAAGGGGGTTGTGTCCTCGGCTGCAGGCCGCTTAGCACATAGTCTAGGCTCAGTTTCTGAACTGAGGGCAGCGTTTAATGACAAGAAAAGGGAGCTGGACAGAGAAGAGGTGAGAGCCAGGCAGAAGGAAGACTGGGAAGAGATAAAGGGACAGAGACAAGCACAGTGTCTTAGCCCCTCTGCCACCGAGCAGCTCATCCCTCAGCCCTTAAGGACCTGCTGCACTCTGCAGAGATCTTGTCCTCATGGAATCACACATACACCAAAAGATTGACACTCTTTGGGAGGCTGAGGCAGGAGGATCCAAGTCTGAGCCCAGCCTGGGCAACTAAGCAACTTAGTGAGACCCTGTCTCAAAAGAAAAAATAAAAGTAGCTGGGAATGTAGCTCAGTGCAAAGACCTTGGGTTCAATCCCCAGTACTGCAGGAAAAACAAGAAAAAGGAAAGTGAGCAGAGAATTACAGCACAGTGTGCAGAGTGCTGGGGACGCGCTGGGCACCGCCCAGCACCGTGCATGAGGCAAGGAGGGCATCCTGGAGAGAGGTGCTCTGGTCACTCAGTAGGAATAAAAAACAAAGGAGCGGTGGTGGCGGTTCAATAAAAAAGCTTCAAAGCCGGTGAGAGTTCAGCATATGCAGGGAGAGCGTCCCGGAGCTTGTTATTGACGAGCTGACAGCAATGATCAGGGCAGCGACCTTGCGACACTTTCCTGGCACACAACATGGGAGCGAGTGACCACGCACCCAGCTCCTGGTGTCCTCTGTCGCCAAGGCCACCGGCAGGCCCGTGAGACAGGCTTCCTGCCTCGGGACCAGCCTTTGTGATTGTGCCACCCTGCTCCCCTTCCAACGGCCTTTGCTCTAACCCTACATCCAGGCAACCTCTGTCCACCCAGCTTTGTGGGAGGAGGGGAAAGGAGGGAGTGTACGGTAACATTCATTTCCTCACCTCCATAGCTTATTGGTGGCAGAGACACTGCCTGCCCGAGCCGCTTCTGTTTCCCCAGGTGATGCAGAGTTCAGTATTTCGTGGGTGCTCAGTAAAAGCCTGCTGAAGTTAGGGGGGAAGGAAAGAAGGTAAGAAAGTCGGCATGTAAAGGAGGCGTTGGTCATAGGCTAGCATCAAGAGCTGCCATAGGAAGCAGCAAGAAAATCTCACTTTCAAATCTTACCACTCCTCCTATATTGGTATTTCCTCTGTGAGCCTCAGTTTTCTCTTCTGTAATGTGGGATAACAACAATCGCCATCTTTTAGATTGCTGAGAAAATGAAATGGCTCATCCTTGTAAAACGCCTGGGACAGCACGAGCCAGACCTCTGGGAACAGCTACAGCAGAGTCCTGTGCTATTCCCTTGTCACTGCCACCGAGCCCCCCACAACCAACATGTCGCTCGTTTTTCTTCCTGAAGTCATCTGCCGGGTGCATCTATTTCTAGCCTCTGTCTTAGGAGTCAAGAAGAAGGAAGGAAAACAGATAACTGTGGAGGCTCATTTGCCAATTGTCAGTTCCTGCCGTCAGCAAAGCTCTACTTCTCCCAGGGTACCTAGAAAAATCACTGTGACCTTTCACTTGCTGGCCAATCTGGTCAGCTCAGGGCTCCAGGTCTCTCTGCTCACCTTCCCCATTGCACACCCCAGCAGCCCAACCCCTGCAGGAAGCCCAGCGCTCCCTCCCTGCCTCCCACACCTTGCTTGCGCCTGGATGGGCGAGCCCGGCCGGGGCCTCTGAGCCCCTATCTCCACAAGAGGACTCCTGAAATCTGTGGGGGCAAGAAGAGGAGCCCCAGAGCCATTGATCATTCTGCTTGCCACCCCCCAGGGTGGGCCTGTGGATCCTCCTTGGCAGAGCTCCCTTTGTGCCCCATTTCAGTGAGGAGCTAAACTAAGGCTTAGGGGAGCCAGCAGCCTGCCTGGAATTCAGCAGTCTGGCTCACGAGAAGACATGTTCTGCCCTGGCATCATTGCAGAGGTAGCTCCTCCTTTTCACCCTCCCTGCGTCCGTGCCTGGCCTGGCTGCCCTGCTTTGGCCAGCAGTGATTTCTGCTTATCCTTCCCCTTCTTCCCAGGGCCCAGCCATGCACTCTCAGGCAGCCCTTCCGATCCAGCTGGGCTGAGGGGTGTAGCCCCAGGAAGGAGAGTCGAGGGTGCTGGTAATCATAGTGGAGACAAGGAGACCGGGGAGGTTAGCAAACGTGTGTGACAGGAAGACGTGCCACAGAGGTCCCCAGGAGGCCGGAAATAAGTGGAGCCACCCCAAACAGCCTACATCATGATTGGTTGCAGGACTATAGTGTACAGTATACCACATGACTGAGTGTGTGTGTGTGTGTGCATGTGTGTGTGTGCGTACATGCATACATATGTGCCTGATACCCAGGCCAGCTTCAAGAAGAAATTAACCGAAGTACAGCATGGCCTTCTCACACCACCTCCTTCAGGCCACTCTCGGCTTCCCAGAGCCCCGGTGCCTGTCAGCATCCGCAAGCCTCTCATCCCCCTCACATTTGGGAAACGGAGTCTGAAAAGTCTCCCATGCAAGTCTGCTCCCTGATTTCCAAGTTCTCTTCTTGGCCCTCACTGTCAGCATCAATTTTCTGCAGAGAGTGATTTAACCTTCATTTATTCATTAATTCCTTTTCCTCCTTAACTTCATTAGGTAAGATTTATAAAGGTGCTGAATTGGAAAGGTCACCCGTCCCTGGGCCCAGGACACTGTGTGCCTGTGACTCTTCTTGTGAGCTTCCTTCCAGGAGTGCCCTGGATTTAGGGAGAGAGGGGGTGGCAGGTGAGAGGCAACAATGGAGCAAGGGCTCCTGGCAAGCAGGGTGTGCAAGAGGGTGCCCCAGCTCTGAACAGGCGCCCACAATACCTGCGTACTGGAGGAGACAGAACAGCAGGGTAGCTGGGGCAGGCTCTGGGTTGAGTATATCAGGAATCCTATCACTGACCTTCTTCAAGCTACCAAATCTTGTCAGGCCCTCCGTTTCTTCTAGGTAAACTGTTAATAATGGATAATGATAGAATCTACTCCATCGAATTGTCACAAGGATTAAATGAGATGATATAGAGGGCACACTGCCTGCCACACAGCAAATTCAATAAATGGACAGGCCCTGGCAGTGTAGGACAGTCATTAGGTCTCTAACCACTAGGATAGTTGAGCAGGAAGTCTATCTGATTTCCCCAAGACGGTGAAGCCCATATATTCCATGGATGAGCCCATTTCCAGAACCACGGAAAAAGCACAAGTCCATAGAGGAGCCAGAAAAGAACCAAACCACCCACTGTGTGGTGGTATCCAATTGCTCCCTGGTGTGCTAGGGATCCTGCAGAACCAAGCTAAGCTGACTTTCTCCTCTCTGCCATGGCCTGGCCAGGCTCAGAGTCTCAGGCCGGCCCAGCAATTATTGGTCGAACCCATCTCAAGGTTTGTCAGAATAGACTGACAAATTATGAAGGCAGTTGGAACTCTAGAAAGATGAGAGTATCTGCTTGCCGTCCTATTGTCTCTCCTGTGTCCCCAGCAGAACTCAGAACCAGCCCAGATAGCCCCAGTCGGAATGACCATAGTCCTCCAGGCTTCTCTCTAACAAAACTACACAGCTGATGCATTTCTGCCCCATCCCCCATCAGGCTCTAAACTACTAGGGGATCGGATGAAGGGCAGAGAAACCCCAGGCCCTCCCAGTGCCAATTGGACAGCTGGGACTCAATCAGTGATTGAGAAAATAATTTTAATAAGAAAGTAGGCAGGCAAACCTATTCAGTGTGCCAGGCTGAGAGTATTGGGTTTGAATATGATCACAGAGGATTACAAAAATTAATTTTATGTTATCTAATATTGTTCGATTTGGGGCCTCTGAAATTCAACATGCAAATGTATGCTTCTACTGCAAACTGGAGCATGTCCAGCTTAATGGAGAAAACCCTAGTCACCTTCCTTTTTCTAGAATCCTATTTCCCTTCCTGGGGATCACCTATTTATGAATGCACTCTGGAGTAAATTCCAGGACAGAAGGAGCTCTGGGGCTAGGAAACTCTTACTAGCATCCCCTGCAGACTGACTAGATGGAGGACGGAGCAGACACTAGACGGAGGACGGAGCCACAGTGAGAGGCACTGTGGGCCCGGGCTGTGCATCTGCTCTCTGGGCCATCTTCATAGGGATCCACATCAGTTCAAATGTGCAAGTATATTAGTTCCCGCCAGCCTCTGCTCCCACATTTAATAAGATTCCTCGGGCATTGTTAATAAACAATGTCTGACCTTTTTAGAGCAGCAACATCATATTGTTCTATTTCATGAAATAGGGCCCTACACAAAAGGCCATTGGGCATAGTGATTGTTACATTTGGAAAGGAATTTTCTTCTAAAATGAATTTGGTGCTGAATCTCTCACAGTACCCACTGAGACAACTGGAGATACCAGTTCCGGAACAGCCCTGCTAGGAAGCGGCATGTATTCACACCGGAACTTCACTCTCATAGCTCATCAGCTGAGCTCTCTCTTGGGTCTCTAGCGGTGGCTGCTGCCACTGCCACTGTGCCCGGCCTCCAAGGGTGCTGCGGCTTGAGGCATCATCTTGGTCTAGCTACAGACAAGTCCCTCTTCCTGTATTTCAAGCTAAATCAATATTGAAATTTATAGGAAAGAGAGAAAGCCTCACACACATAGGAAATATATTTTCTCAGCCATCTTTACTTGGGTTTGCCTAAAGCATATATATTAGTCAGTGGAATCACTGGTGCTATTTTTCCCGAAGTTCCAATTCTTGACCTGTGGCCCTAGACAAACATCTAGGAGACACAGGGTGATGTAGGTAGACATCCGGACAGAGAGGGGAGCTCACACACTTCAGACTGTGAGTATTCCATGTCTCTGGGGTTAACCAGTTGGAATAGATACCCGGTCATTCCTGGAATTCTCAGGATAGCTGCCCTAAAGGACAGACACATCTCACTTCAGTTAACAAAAGTGATGGATGGTCCTTGAGTCCAATAAACAGCCTAGCGCTTTCCAAGCCACTCGGTCAGCCCTCCCACCTCCAGAACTGCCATCGACCCAGGGGTGTTGCTTTCTGCTTTCCTCCAAACCCAGGCTACAGCCTTAACATATAAAATTACTTTGGACATAAACAATGACAGATAACCATTAGAGCCAAGTCCTCCTTTCACATTGTAAAAATTGAGTTGGGAATTGTCACTTCTAGGAGGTAAGAGAGAGACACATGGACAGAATACCAGGAGACTCTTCTTTGTCTCTTAACATTAAATCTAAATCATAAAACCATAGCAAGGTGCTCTTAACATCTGAAGCCTGTTTGGTTGGAGCCCACACTCGGAAGCACACCCTTTCACTCTGCTTTGGCCCCTCACACACAGTAAACCCAACTGCCTTGTCTCTAAGTCTGTAAATTATCGAGTGACCGTGATTCCATGAGATTACTCTTGGCCTGAAAAGTTGGGCAGTTTGGGTTATGACAGGCGCTTGTGTGCAGGGCTAGGAATCCCTTGTCTTCACCTTCTTGGCTTCACATTTAAAAATTTAAGAAGTTGCTAATGTGTGCTTGAGTATGGAGGGACACTGAAAAGACATTATGCTGAATGAAAGAATCTAGTCACAAAGGACCACATATGGTGGGGTTCTGTGGATCAGAAATGTGTGCAACAGACACATCACTAGAGGGGGAAGGCCGACTGGTGGTGTCGAGGCCTGGGGCTGCTGGGGGGAAGGGGAATAGGAGTGTCTTCGGATGGGGGTGAGGAAAGCATTCTAAAACCAATTGTTGTCATATTTGTACAATTCCATGAATATGCTAAATGCCATTGAGTCGTACACTCTAGGTGGGTGAATTTTATGATACGTGAACTATATCTCAATAAAGGCCTTATTAAAAAAAAATCTTAGCAAGGCTATGCCTTAATTATCTGGCCACAGTATAACTTTTCCTTCCTCTGGCAACCACCCCTCAAAGAAGGCATGGACACCTCACCACCAGTGACACGGTGTGTGGTTTCTGAGGGATCTACTGTCCTCTTTTCTCTTCCTTGCCCCTTCTTCCAGCTCTTCTCTTACCACGGTCTCTAACTCTTTCTTATCCTGTCCAGTCCCTTCTCCTTTTCCCTTTATTTCCGGATGGATCACACCATCAGAAGGCCTCCAGTGGCCTTTGCTTGACTTTAGGGAGCTGAAGGTTGGCAGGAGGAGAGATAATGATGAAAATTGATAGTAACAATAAATTGTTAATATTATTATAAATTATTATTATAGCTGTCTAGGACTTAAATTAATCCTCACAACATCCCTATTAAGGAGATAATCATCCACATTTTGTAGATGAAAAAACTGAGACATAATGAGCAGATTAACATTCCCAAGAAAACCAAGCTGGTCAGAGGCACGAATGGAATTCAAACCCGGCTCTGCCCAGCCTCAGCGCCTCTGAAACTCGATAGGACCTTAAACACAGACTGGGCTCGGTTATTTATTGACAAATTATAATAGAAGTAATTTGATGGGGTTCAAAACTGCAGTATCTAGGATCTCATCTGTTGGTCTGATATTTATGGCCATTTATGGGTGATATCTGTGTGGCTGCTCCATTCATTATGGTTTTCATTAAGACTCTAGTCCTGTTTAGAAGTCTGTTTGTCACTCTTAACTCCTCTGTTTAATCTCAAGCAGCCCCGATCCTTCTTCACTACAAGCCAGAGGGAGACAGCTCCCAGTGGCTCTTTGGTGTGCCTGGGCTCCCAGGGGAAGAGAGGGATGGTGCGTGTGTGTGACACGAGTGTGTGACTGAGCGCCAGCATGAGCATGTGGCAATGTGTGTGTGGTGTCCTTGTGTTGGCGTGTAGTGTGAGTACATGGTATGAATTTATGTTCATGTTCATGAGGGTGTTTGTGTAAGAATTAAGTGTGTGGAGTGGGGGCAGCCAGAGCAATGCTTAATGAAAGACACAAAGAGTGCATCCTTCCGCCTCATGCCTCTAGATGAAGTCTGGCCCAAGCCCTCCCTCCAAAATGCCACCCTCTCTCTCTGATCAATCCCACCCTACTCTGATCACCACTTAACTCAGCATGCCCTTGCCTGGCTCCAGCTGTATTTTCCCTTCTCCATAGCTGTCCCTTAAAGCCGAATCTTTTCTTCACATCTCTGTTGTGTCCTTCCAGCTCGTCAGCAAGCTCTAGATGGGCAGAGAGCATGTTTCCATTTCCTTTGCTTTTGCCCATCCCTGGTGACATCTGCCCCAGGACTCTGCCCCTCGTGGGGGTAAATCAGTGCTGTTGACATAGTGCATCACCAGCTGAAGATGCAGACACCGAAGCCCGGGATCGCTCTCCTCAAACACCAGCGCTCACCCAAGGCACCTCAGGGGACACAGGCACACCCGCTGCCCTCCTTCAGCTCTGGGTCTCATAGTAGAACAATATCCTGAAGTGTAGGACAGTCCAGAAAAACTTGGCCAATCTCACGGTCTTTCTCAGTGGTGACCAAATGTGTTAGACAGGGGAATGAAGATGTGGCTTCTGCCTGTCACCTCAGTAACCTTTCGTTATGGGGCTTAGTGAAGGACGAATCCGACTACTGGAGGGCCGCGAGGGCAGACCTCTAGGAAGGCAGGTGGCCTTCAGTGGCTGTATGATGTTGAGGCTTCTCGTTCTCCTTGGAGTAGTGTATAAGACGTGTCTCGCCAACAGCAGCAGGGGAGGCTTCTCCTGCCATTTCGTCCTGAATACTGCAACCCCCAGCCCTGGCCAATCTCCCCCTTTGCCACCTTTCAGCCTCTCCACTAATCCGGGCCTCTGCACTCCCTCTCCTTCTCCAAAATTGGAAAGCATTAGGCAGTCACTAAATAGCAGTGTCGATGCCCCATCCCTTCTCGGCCCGGAATGATAATGTATTGCCTGTGGTGCGCATCCAGACGGAGCCAGATTATGCTCAGGTGGTTAAAAGTCCAGGTCTAATTAGAGTTCCAGGGAATCAAGCTATTGTATTATTAATGATTCTCCAGCAATGTTCTGATTAAAACAGTAATTTTAATAAGCACAGCTCGATGCTAAGTGTTCACTGAGCACCTAATTACATCAGTTATAACTCCAAAATTATTTAAAATTCTGCTCTTTTTCCACCAGACCCTGCATGCACCAAATAAAATAGAGACTCAGACAACTTGGTGATTATTTGCTCTAATTAATTTCCTAAACACCTGTTAACAAAAGGAGAAACAAATCTTTGGCTCCTTTCTATTTCTCCCAAGTTTTCCCCACCTCTTATGACCCCCAGAGGCTCCAAGATGTGGGTTACAGTCGAGGCAGCCAATGAAGAAAGTCAAGAATAGCAAGTGGTGAGGAAAGCGAAGATACAAACGGGCTCCATCACCAGCCTTCAGGCAAGAGGAGGCTGCAAAACTGTGACCCTGGAGATTGCGGAGGAGGACTTGTGCCTCAGTGGGGCGGGGAGCCCTCGCACCCGGCGCCAGCTCCCCTCGCACCCACCAAGGCCAGCTGCAGGAGTCCCATCTAACAACAGCACCCGCACCCCCTGGAAGACAGAGGCAAGCGGGGATCAGTTCCCGAGTTCTGACCTGTGAGCCACTTGGTTGGAGAAAGACAGGGTGGCCCATTCGGTCCCCAAAAGGATGCTAGGATTCAGGAGGAGTATCTGCTGCACTGACAGTTGGTTGACATCCAGTGTTTTCTTTTTTTTAATCATTGTATCCATAAGTTATCAGTCAGTGTCCAGACTTTCGCAGTAAGCTTGAACAGTGCACTGTTGTGGTTCCCGCTGCTCGTAACCCTCACAACCAATGTGAGCATGTGCCTTAGGAACAGCAGCCATGAACAGTATTATGGTGCCCAGCCAGGGTGCTGGTGATACCACTGAACTACAGCTTGCCTTTGCTCCCACTGTCCCTTGTAAGTGTTCGTGGAGAGCAAGGGTCACCTAGGTCTCCGGCGGGCTGCACGGCTCAGCGGCTCACTTTGGGATAAGGACTCCCCTGGTCACGTCAAGTCTCAAACAGTCTCCACTCAGAGTTACGGTGCTCAGCTCTGCCCCAGAATGAATCTTTGTGCCTGACTGAAGCTCAGAGCTGTTTCTTCCCTGACCTGGGCCTGCCGCATGGTCCCTGCTTGCAGCTGTCAGGGGCAGACATTTTCAGACCTGTCTCTCACACCTTCCTCCTCCTTGAGCCACGGAAGGGGAGCCTTCAGAGGAAGGAAGGAGAGAGGTCAGGGCAGAGCTTTCTCTCGAACTGGAGTTGTCACAAGACAGCTCCCTGCTCTCCGACCAGGATGTCTCTGATGCTCCTGGGGCTGTGTTTCTGGTGGCCTTTGGACACCCCCTGCTGAGCGTCTCTGGCAGCAACGTCCATTAAGCAGGAGGTGCTTCCTCTTGCTGGTCACGCTCCCCTCAGCCCTGTTTCCAGAGGTTCCCTCCACCCAGATGTGCACAGCGAGGCCTCAGCACCACCTCCTGGCTCTTCTTGGGCAGTTATTCGATGCTCCTGGGCCAGCACTCCCGCCAAGGAGGCCACGTCTGGTGCGAGGGAAACACCCATTTTAGGCCTGCCATGGTGACTCTCCAGTCCACTCCTGCACTCTGCCCTCAGCTCCTGGGAGCCCGCCAGCCCGCCCCTCTGGACTTCCTGCCAGTCCTTGCTGTCCCCTGCAATTGGGACTGGACGCACCTGGCAAGCTTCCCAGGTGGTCCTGTTGAAAGGTGGCTGGGCTTAGCATTCCAAAGGCTTTCCCCTAAAGCACGTAAAATCTTCACTCTCATTCCTTCCACCCTTTATATCATTAATCTGGGGTCAGGAGCCCGGGGTAAGGGGCAAAAGAGTCATGACCCTGAATCTTGACATTCTGCCACCTCATGGCAGAACACAGCACAGTTGCACCCCCGTGTCTTGGCGGGGGCTCTAATGTTAGCATCAAGTAAGGTTTACAAAAGGGAAAACTGAAACTCAGAGAGGAGCGACCTGCCCAGCACATTGGCGTATGTGCTGAGGCTGAACCAAATTCTTCTGCCTCTAACAGTCGTGTCCTTTCCATGACACCCCGAGCCTCTCCTGTGTTACAAACACTGTCTATTTATTTTAAAAGCCTTCGAGTCACCTAATGGATCCTAGCAGAGTGCCAGGGAGTATCAGCCACACCTAGTGAACCCCAGCAGAGTACATTTACTTAAAGACTTTAAAATAGAACTGAGATCATCGGGCCTGTGTGACTAGCTCCTTGGCAGGTATTTATGGACCTCTGCTGCATGGGAAGCTGAAGTGGGGGCATGCAGGGACATGTCATACAGAGAGAGAAGCAAAGCCCTGTGGTGCAGACGCCCCTCGACTTACAGTGGGGTTGCCTCCCGCCTGGAAACCACCCTAAGTGCAAAGTAGCATGAGACGAAAATGCATTTGGTACACCTAACTGCTGCACACCTTCGCTTGGCCTCACCTGCCTTAAACCTGCTCAGAGCACGCACACGAGCCCACCTAACAAAATCACCTAACACAAAACTTGTTTTGTCATAAAGTGTTGAACAGCTTGTGTGCATACACGGACGGACGTTTTATAGACAGAAGATGCAGAAACACAAAGCACAATATCCAAACAGCGCTGGCCACGCTGTCCGCTGGAGAAGACTAGTTGTCTGCCCTCGTGATGCGTGGCTGGCTGGGAGCCACAGCTCACGACCCCATCTAGCATTGCGAGGGAGGATCCTACTAGCTACCACTGGCCTGCGAAAGATCAAAATCCCAACTGTGGTTTACAGTGTGCCGCTGTAAAGCCAAAGCACCCTCAGTGAGGCAGTAAAAAGAGAAACACCTAAGAAAAGTGGGAAAAAAAAACACGCTACAATTCTGCCGGTTGCGCAGACAGTTGGACTTTACTTCGTTCCCCGAGGCTGGTCAACGAAGGCTTCCTGGGGGAGGACGGGCCAGGGGTGAGCTGTTCTGATGGACCTACATGGGGAGAAGGCTGCTAGGGCACGCCAGGGCCCAGCCTGGGGATAAGGGTCCGTGCTGACTGAGGCCGAGGAGATGGGAAAGTCAGCCAGTAGGAACCGAGTTTAAAAGGCTAAAACATCAGGCTTGGTGTTTGGATAAACTCGCTCAGAGGGGCAGTGTTTATTATTTTGTACTTTTAGTGGAGATCATCATTATAAAATAGCTCCTTGGAAACACTCCCTGGTCTGCACTTGTTCTTTGCTTCTGTAGTTAAGCACATCTATCAGAGGGCCTGTCTTTCTGACCACACTGTGAGTCAGAATCAAGGCCATGTCTATCCATTCTTCGAACTTAATGTCTACACAGGATGCATGGCAGGTGCTTACTACAGATTTATTAATAATAACCACCGTCTGCGTCATTTGCTTGAAACCACTGGGCTCAGTATTTTCTAAGTTGTGCGTCCTTCATGCATAAGAGGCAATGTGGTACAGAATTTAAGAACAGCTGGGCATGGTAGTACCTGCTTAGAAGTCCAGCACTCTGGGAGGCTGAGGCAGGAAGACTGCAGGCTCAAACCTAGTCTGGGCTACATGACAACTTAACAAGACCCCGTCCTAAAATTAAAAAATAAAAAGAAGGGTTGGGGATATAGCTCAGTGCAAAGGCCCTGAGTTCAATCCCCTAGTACTGAATGAATGAATGAATGAATGAATGATTTATAAAAGAAGTTAAGAACAGGGACTTGGTAGCCAGAGGCCTGGGTTTGAGTCCCAGCTGTACAACCTACTGGCTGTTTGACTTTAAACAAATCCATTAAGACTCTTTTGATGTCCTCATTACAGAAAAATGTTATGTAAGTACGTGCATTATCTTTATGACTGTTTCACAGATCAATAAGAGAAGCTGAGTAACTTGTCCAAGTTCACACAGCTAATCAGCAAAAGGGCTGAGGCTTGGGCCCGGAGAATCTGCCTCCCAGAGGCCGGGCCCACAATCACACCATGCCTTCAGCCTTGGGGAGGAAAAGGAGGATGGAAGGTGCGCCCAGCACAGCTTGTGTGGAAAGGCTGCCAGGGAGGTGGACGAGGCCCCATCCGGCTGGGAGGCCATGGACCAGCTGGGGCAGCCAGGAATGCAATGACAGGGATACATAAAGAAGAAGGGCAAAGCTTCTCCTTTTCCTCCTTTCTATTCTGGCACCGCCGTCCTAGCTCTTATCTCAAAATCTAACCCCCATCTCTTCCACGTCAGCTCCCTCG
Source organism: Hystrix cristata (assembly GCA_004026905.1). NCBI lineage: Eukaryota > Metazoa > Chordata > Mammalia > Rodentia > Hystricidae > Hystrix > Hystrix cristata. The sequence continues at coordinate 74,239 of PVJO010002626.1, forward strand.
CCTTCCCCGTGCCTGCTCCTGGATATCTCCCGGCACCTTTGAGTGCTGGCACTTTACTCAAGCCTCTCTCTTCATGGCACTTCCTTCCTCCCTTCCGGCCATCAGGGGAGCCCAAAGTTTCAAGGCTTCCACAAATGGATGCTGTGCCTGGTCCCTCCCCAGCAGTAGCATTTTCCACTTGCTGACTTTCTTGCCAGAGGGTATATTCCCAGAAGGTACTTGAAGATCATGATTAACCCACATTTGTTAGCAGCTCAGGGCAGAATCTGATACCTGGCCTGGTGGGTAAATGAACGCACAGATAGATGGATGATGGATAGATGAATTTATCCCTGGATGGACGAATGAATGAGTGAATGAATGGAAACATAAATAATGAAGTTATATATTTTTACCACATGCAGGTCTACTCGGTTACAGCAAGTCTACATGAATCTGGATTTGCAATGTCAGGTCAGCCGACCAGCCCTGTCTAGCCCCTCGGTACAAAGCATGGCACTAAGTGGCAATCGCTACCTTGGTGGAAAGCTCTTGCCTCAGTTGACCCTCCATACGGGTTCCCAAAGAGCACAGAGGCCCAGGGCCCAGCAGAGCATGAGGGCCTCCTACCTCTCGTGCCTCCACCTTGCTGAGGACAAACAAATGAATGGCGTGAATGAATAAAAGAGCTTTACATAGACCTTAAATCCAACATTGTCAATACCAGTGCAGGGAATTTGCGAGTTTTTTTCCTTAGAGATTTAAAACATATTCTTATCCTCCATAGCTCTGTACACACACACACACACACACACACACACACACACACACACACACATACTCATCAACTCATTTTGTGAATGACCAAAAAAAAAACAGGAAAGCTGCTCTGCATCCCAAGAAAGAAGGCCGCTTAGCATACCAAGAAATGTCAGACTGACTGTTTCCCAGAGATCTGATATGTTAGGGTAGACGAGATGTCCAAATCTCGGTTGGATCGAAGGGAAAGCTGAGAGGTGTTTGAGAAGATGTTCTCCCTGATGTTTTCTGGGAACCAAGATTCTGTTTTACCTCATGAAGCTCCAACACCTTCTTCCCTATTCAGAATTATACACCCGCTGCGGCGGGGTGGGGTGGTAATCTCAGACCCAGTAAAGAGGATAGAGCTGAGCCGGGCCTTTTCTTTCCTGCGTGCGTTGCCATTGCCTGGGGTAGAGTACAGGAGACTCCAGACCTTGGGCTTGGCCAAGTCTGATCTCATCCTATACCATTTGGTAGCGTTGTCCTCCCTTTATAAAGACAGCCCAGGAGCCTCAGCCTGGTTTCCTTCACAACTTCTGAAGGTGTCAAGGACGGAAAACGAGTAAACAAGGAGCAGCTGAGACTCGGAAGTGTGTCAATGACCAGGGGTGCCCGCATCGGAATAGGAAGTACAGCAGCGCACCAAGAGGCAACCCCATGAATTTTGCCCTCTTCTATTCTTTTATGGTCCTTTCCAGAAGCAGTGGCATCCTAGCGACCCCACTTGTCCTACTGTAAAAGGGCCCTTCCAAACATGAAGTCTGAGTCTTCATCTCAACACTGTAGTTACCTTTCATCTTCTGCTTAGACAACCATAGGGTGCTCCTAACCCCACCCCTGACCAGCCTCCTCGGGCTCATCTTCCCGATGATCTCCACCCTGAACCTCGCTTCCTAAGCCAAAGGCCAGGTGACTAGAAGGCAGGGTAACCAAATCAAGAGGGGAGGGCCCAGAGAGCAGGTCCATTAAGCAGGCACCCAACTCTAAGATATAGTCAGGGCCCACAGGTAAGGCTGGATGAGCCGTGGCTCTGGGCACGCCAGTTAACCACTTCTAATCTCTGTTTCCTTATCTTCAAAATGGAGCGAGCACTGCCAGACAGCACTGGCCAGCCCGACGGCGGCTGCCAGCTCAGGGGCCCCCTTGGGACCACCCCAGACAGCCAGCCAGCATGGAATGCACAGGTGGTAAAGGCTGGGTAAAAGGGGTGTCCCTGCCTCGTTACCCCGCCAACTTCTGTCATCGCCGCTCCCACTCCTGGGGCACGTGAGTCAGTGTGGGCCCAAAAGCAGCCATGTGGGGCCCTGCTAATCCCAGGCATCTGGCTCCCAGGTGAGAGATCTGTTCTAGTTATTTCTCAGGCCCTATTTCCCAAATCCTTCTCATCCCCCATCTCCTATCCCACCTGCTTTCTCTAACTGAATAAATCCACTGTTGTCATGGAGACAACATAGTATCAGCATCTCTGCTTCTCTGTAGATCATTCCAAACTTCCACACCAGAGGAGCCCTACTTCTGCCTCCCTAGCATTTCTGGCATGGGAGTCCTATCTAAGAAGATTCCCTGTGGCACTGGGGGTGTCTGCTTTGCCCACTTGGTTTTCTGCTCTCCTTTTATATTTTTCTTGCCTAAGTTTCACCTTCATCCTTAGGACTCTGGGCATAAATGGATGTTTTTCAGCTTAAATCTGGGTTTCAGCACACATACAGCATTGAGATTACGTCAGAGATGAGGATGGTAGTCCAAGGGCCGGACTGCTCCTCATGCGCAGGCAAACATAGTTCTCCCCAAATGACAGACACACAGTCCCCACCCCGAGAGGCCTGGCGGACAGCTCCAGGCCAGCCGACACCTGGACAGGGTTCCTCTGCAGGTCCCCATGCGAACACCGCCTGTCCGTGGAGCCTGCACTGGAGACGGAGCTCGGGCACTAGCCCTCCCCTGCCGACCACAACTGTGACCTTGCAGTGCCTCGAGACAACCTTGTGGAACTGGCGTCATTACTGTCACCATTCACAGGGGGAATCTGAAGCTGGAGGTGCGCCAATAACTTACTCGGCTCCCTTAGCCGGTCAGCACAGAGCTGGATTGAGAATGAGCACTGTCCCCTTCAGAATGTGCATCTTAGCCAGCGCCCAGCACGCATTCTATCTGGAAACTGGCTCAGGACTCAACTCTGGGACAGAGAGCCCAGCCCAACCCATGTCTGGGGGCCTGTGAGGTAAGCAGGCCTGCCCGGCACACATCCAAAGGCTGCAGTGCCCTGCGTGGGGCCAGAAGCTTCCTTCCCCATTGTCCTCTCCCCTTTGACTCCTGCAAGACCTCTGCTGGGTTTTATGAATGAGGGAGAAAAAAATGTCTTTGAAAACTTCAAGCAACTTTGGCCTCCCCTCTCTGAGTGATAGATAGCTTTAATTACTCCGAATTACTCAGCCACTCTCCTCTTCTCCCCCAAGTCATTAAAAATAGATTTTCTCTTTGAACTCCACACCTCCCTCGGGTGTCCAGATAGTGAGGAGTGCTTCGGACACAGCCTGGGGTCAGCTTCCGGCCAGGAGGCCGCATGTGCATGTTGCTTTGGTGGCAGTCACAGCGTCTGGAAACGAGGCCGTTGGCTGGGGTCTCACGGTTGCTTTTCTTGCTAAAAATGGTCACGTGATTGCCGCCGCCCCGGCGGGAAGGGAGCTGGGATGGTGTCCGTTTTATGAAGGTTTAAGGGGCTGTGGACAGGACCATAGGTTTTTGAGAAAACAGACCAACCCCAGGAGTAAACAAGAATGAGTTCTTCACAGTCACTCCCAGGAAGCTAGTTCACAGGGAGGAGCCATGCTGAAAGTGTGGACTCAGATGGCCTGCTCCCTGTGCAGGTCTGAGGGGCAGTGCTGTCTCCATTTTGAAGATGAGGAAATAGAGACCGGAAGTGGTTAAGAGGAGTGCCCAGAGCCACAGCTCATCACTGGCAAGGCTGGGATGGAAACCCTGCTCACTCTGCCACCCGACTGTGCAAGCAGCGGGCTTGGCGCCCCATAGGATGCACTGGCAGCCTCTTCACTGCCTTTGTGGTCTTGGTGCTAGTCTGCTTAGAAAGCAACCCAGTAGGGAATCTTCCACCACCCGCCCCGCCCCACCCCCAGTCTGCCTCCCCCTTCACCTTCTAGTATCACCTCTTGCTCTCTGGATCCTGAGTCACCTGCTGAATCACTGTTAGAAAACACAGCCAGGCAGATGAGCTAAGAGACGCAGTGGTCAGGCGGATGATCCCAGTGGCAGAAGCCAATAGCCTACCCAGGCACTGGTGTGTGGGAAGAAGAAAGGCAACGCTGGCCGCCAGCCCGGGGGCCAAGGGGCTGAGCCAAAGGCATGCGGCCCAAGGCTTGTTGAGGGAAGGGCTTCCCCTAGACAGTCCCCCTTGGCTTCCACGCCTGAGAGAATCGGGCCAGGACTGGGGCCGAGGCTAGGCCTCCCCGCCTCTGGCCTACGTGTTTCTCTTGTCGGAGATTCTGAACTTTGGCCACCCTCCATGTGAAGAGGAGAATAGAGCCTGAAGGCCCAGGCACACCATCCTCGGGCCTCTCCATGCTGGCGGCACTGCAGGGCTGACGAGACTCTGGGCAAGCTGTGAAGAAGAGAAACCACTTCTCCCATCAGCTAACCCCTCCTGAGCCCGAGAACTGCCAGGCACAGACAAGCAGAGCCTCGCCTGCCTGAGAGTCGCCTCCTCAGCCCGGCCCCAGACTTGCCTCAGATCTGACCCAGCTTCCGATGCTTAGAACTGACCCCGGAAGCAACTTCGCCTTCCCCACCCCATGATAAGAGCCCGTCTAGTTTGTCAGAGAGGCATAAATGGCCCCACCTCTGGTAATGGAGGGCTCTCCTTCCACTGGGAGTCTTGAGTCCAGACAGTCCTTTGGGACCTTACCTTCCTGATGGACCAAATAGAATCCTAATACATATCAGTACCCATTTTCTCTTCCTCCCTGGGAAGGGCTGCCAACCAAAGGAGACAAGGTGTGGGAAAGTGTCTTGAAAATGTTATACCCTCTCCCGGCGCTGCTGGAGTTGTGCTAAATATTGATCCTGGTCCATATGGCAGCCCTGGTGGGCTGCCTTCTATCTGCCATCAGCGGTCAATGTCATGGGCCTCAGACGGCTTCTCAAAAACAGATTTATATTGGCGGAATGGGAGCAAATGGGCCCAAAGTTCTACAAACGGAGGATTAAGGGGTAGACTGGCCTGGAGGGACCACCAGGAAAAATCTCAGAGGAAAGGAGAGGTCCCCGGAGCCGGCTCTACCCACTTCAGCTGCTGTGAGCTTTGTCCCGGGCCCCGGGACCAGGAGGCTGCTGATGAGGCCAACTGCATGCTCTGGCCGCTCTGTCTGTGCCGCCTCCTACTGCTGCCACCTGGCCCTGGCCACTGAGAAGGCCTCTGTTCCTCTGCTTGTGTCAGGAGCAGGCCGCACATGCAGGGACAGGTGTACCGTCTGGCAGAGGAGAGCAGATTCCGTGGAAGCAGGGGATTAAGCACTCAGTGTCTGAGGGGCCGCGCTCCCCCGGGAGCAGCTTTGCTCTAGTCCTTCCCACCTGCTCACTCTATGTCTCACTTTCGTGTTTGCAAAAGAATCCTAAAGGCCCCTTGAACATGGAGCGCTCCCACTAGCCCTGAGGTGGGCACCACTTTGTGCGCTGAGCCACCACCATGCCTTGATTTTCCTGCCACGGTGGTGTCTGTCCCATTGTCATGAGATCATCTGTTTCCGTGGTTTTGTGCTCAGTGGAACCATGAGCTTCAGGAGGGCAGACAATGTCATCGTGTGCCTAATGGAGGCTTTGGCACAGTGTAAGTGCTCAGTAAATGTGTAGGGATTGAACAGGCCTCAGGTACAATTTGTTGTTAGACTCCTGTGGGGTTTTCTGCTCTCAGCTAGGTATTTCTCTGGAATATTCCTCCAGGTGCTCAGGACCACTGAGCCTCTTGCAGGTGTCCACACAGGTGGCAGAGATGGAGCACCAGTTTTCTGCCTCCAAGCTCACCCGGCCTGGGCTCTTGGTCTTATGCCCCATGTCGGGGACTCTTCCATCTGAAGAGCAGTGTGTTTGCAGCTGACAGCAGTAACTGTCCGGTGCCCCTGGCCAGGATGAGGGTGACAACCACTGCCAGGGCCTCAGAGACCTTTCTAGCCCCACCCTGGATGTCCTAGACTCTACAGACCTGCCATGTTCTTCAGGAGCTTTGGGATGGAGACTGGTTCTAGTGCTTCCCCTAGTGACCTGTCCCCACTGCCGATACTAATCTGATGAGGTCTTCAACTACCGTGGGACTCACGCCCTGTGGGCTGCCCCCTCTGCTGAATTGAGAGGGTAGTGGGGAAACCACCCCGCATTCAGCGCACCCCTGCTGAGCTCTTCCCCTGTGGAAGCAGGCCAAGGAAGGCACCAGGGACGTGGGGCCCCGGGGCCAGAGGAGCCAGAGTAAAGTATGAGTCACCTTTAATTAGGAGTATTTCTTAAGTAAATGACTTAATAGGACAGTTATATTCATTAGAAGCGTAATTACAAGACATAAGATCAAGCGGAAAAGAATGTGGAGTACCAGGGCAGCATCCAGTGGGAGGCACCACCATGGGTCCTGGGGGACAGAAGTGGAGGGAAGAGAAGGGCCTTGTCCCATTGTGTGACTGTCAGCATCAGGTCCTCAGCCAGCCTGGCCTCCCTCAGATCCCCGCCCTCAGAGTGGAGGGGGATGGGGGCCCCGGGCAGAATTAAAATGCAATAATACACAGACACTGATTAAAGTGCTGTGGAGTGTCCCATTAAACTCTGAATCAGCCCTGATGGAAGCACCCCTGCCTGCCTGGCATGGTGGACCCCATCTTCCTGGAGCTTTCCATGCTAGTTCCACCTGGCCCAGTCCTCTGGCAAGACCTGACTGGCCAGTGAGGTGGCTCCCGACTCTGGAGACCTGAATTTGGTCCTTTAGAGACTCAAAATTAATAGAATCAGTTCCTCCCTGGGCCTAAGGTGGTCCCCAAAGTTCTGTTGCCTTCCCCCAGATACCCCAAACTACTGTGATTTTTGCCAAAGCCCCAAGATGGGGTTTGATTCAGCTTCTTCCCACCCCTGCGGCCTGACATTTAGAAAACTGTCCCCAACGAGCTGAGATGATCTGTATCGGTGATTCTCTAACTTTAGCACACCCGTGGATCAGCTAGAGAGCTGTTAAAACCCATTTGAGGGGCCCACTCCCGCTCTTCTGATTGAGTGGGCCCTAGGTTTTCTCATCTGATAGGCTCATAGGTGATGCCAGCAGCGCTGGCCTGGGGACCATACTTTAGCCATTGCTCCTTGAAAGCCACAGGGCCACCTGTTTATGGAGAACATTCTTTTGACGGGGGAGTGACAGGCTAGAGGGCTCAGAGGTTCCACAGTGCTCTGTGTCTTCCCCATCCATCCTGCATGAGCCCAAACTGGTATAGCAGTCACCCTGTAAGAGCTGACACATGCCACAGGTGTGACAGAGCCTCCCTGCGCTCTCCCTCTTGGGCAGCGACATCCAACAGAAATAAACCGCCAGCTGCAGACCTGAGTGGCATGTGTGGTTTTCACTTTGCTAACAGCAACATTCCAAAAAATGAGGAAAAAACAGATTTTACTCAATCCAATGTACACAAAATGGTATCTTTTAAACATGTTAATGACAAATTATTCACATGATATGTTATTTACGTTGTTTCCACACTAAATCTTCCGAATCCAGTGCGTGCCGTGTACTGCCAGCACACCTCAGTTCGGTTAGCTACTTTCTGGTGCTCACAAGCCACACGGGGCTGGTGGCCGTCATACTCGACGGGGCACACACAGAGGCATTTTTTGTCTCCACTTCGAATTCTCTCATGCCTCTTTCAATTCCTTTCCCAGAACACTATCACTTTCTTGTTTTTATTACTAGTCTGTTTGTAACTTGAGGATGATGGCTGTGTTTTAATACTGTTGTTTTTTTTTTATTCTCCTGAAGTGGCCTGTACGGAGGACACGATCAATGAGCACTGGCTGATGAATGAACATAGAAAGCCATGAATATAGGGACAGAGAGAGCCCCTGGGAACATCTGACTTTGAGGGTCTCCTCCCACTCACTGGGACATTTCTTTCCTCTGGTCTGTGCATGGCTATTAGCTCTCAGAGGGGAGAATAATTCTAGTTGTAGAACCCTCCCCCGCCAATAAGTTTCCTGTTTCACTTTCCTCTTTAACTCGGTGCATTTAAAAAAATCCCACCAGGAGGGCCCAGGAAACAGGAAAAATAGTTGTGCTGTTGGTTTCATGTTTGGAGAAGAACAGGGTTTCACTATCTCCGTGGCACTTGGCGTGAAAGTGGGCTTTGTTGCTGGAGACACTGCGCCCATTCAGGGCCCCCTTCCCCAGCTGCTGAGAGCCGGGCTGTGTTTTGACAGACGGGCCGAATGCAATGCAGACAGTTGTTTTAATTTCCAGCCAGATGCAGACATCACTCACAAGGAGCCCGAAAGCCAAGAAAGGGAGCTGGGCACTGGACTGCTGCTCTCAGCCCCGGAGAGGCAAGTCGGAGGGGGCAGCGGAAGCCCAGTGAGCAGCGAGGGTCCCAGAGATCCGCGGGCCCAGGGAGCACCTCCCTTTGGCGGCTGCACTTTCCGCAGCCGTCCCGGCCCAGGAGGCAGAGCCTGTAAAAGGCCGTGTGAAATCAGTCAGTGGTGGTGGTGGCAATGGCTGGATGTTACCTTTCAGCTGTCAAGCTGTGCAGGTCAGAAATCATAACTGGTCTCAGGGAGGAGTTAGGTAAACTACAGGAGTAAAATCCTGGACTATCCAAATTTAGGAGAGACTGATGCAGACTTCCTCTGAGGGTAGAGACGCCTTTCGCAGCATCCCAGGAAAATGTCACCTTGACCTTGGATGCATCCTGTGGGTATCCGTTTGGGCAGCAAGACTATGGCAGCATTGGACAGTCCTGACTCCTCCAAGTGGAGCTTTTCCTGGTACTCTTCATCCACGGCCCTACTGCCACCAGCATGAGCCTGTCAGACACAGAAAGAACCCCAGGGCCGCCTTGAGACACCTCTTCTGAGGGTTAAATAAGCATCTGGTGTCCACCAGGCACTTAAGGCCCTCATCTGGACATCACACCATCCTGGCCACCCTCTGGGAAAGATCTGGGTTGAAGCCGCAGAAACCGGAGCTCAGAACTCCATGTGCGGCCCCCTCACTAGGTCCTGACAACCCAGGTCTGTTCAGGTAGCCCACGATCATATTAGCTCCTTTAGCCATGACATCACCTGTTAGGTCATTTTGCACTTAGGCTCATTTCAAACCCTCCCATGTATTACGCCTGAAGTGTTTTAAACCAGCTATTCCCCAAACTACACTTACAGCGTCCCTTTTTGAAGTCAAATTTCAAGATAGTCACTAATCCTACCTGCATTTCATCTTTTTTATTACTGAAGGGTGTTAGGAAGGTTTAAAGCTGATGGGGCCCCTTGAGTACAGAAAAGCCTCGTGATAGGGAATGGTAAGCGTTACGTGTGCTTGGGATGGGCAAGTCTCCTCGTAGAAGCGCCAGGCTGATCTCTGACCTTCAGGGTAGACTGAACTTGTCTACAATTGCTTTCGTTCCCAATAACACCTCAGTTTGGAATGTCCTTTGAAGACCATTGGCACACAACTCCCCTGGCCTCTCCCTCCCGACAGATAGTCCTAGGCAGCCCTCCTCAAGGCAACCCCCTCAAGATCCCAGTACTTACACCAATCCGGTGCCTCCGACATTCGGCCCAAGGCCAAGCAACTGTCAGTCTGCAATTACCAACTCCCAAGAACTGCGATGTTCCACGCGGGCAGAATCTGTGCGCTGTTCGTAGTGGTTTCTCTATCACTTAGCACCAGATTCCCCACAGAATTGACATCTAATAAACCTCTGCTGAATGAGCAGCATTAGGGTCCCTCCTGAGCCTCTCAAGAGGATGTTATGAAGGCGTCTCTGCCATGGCTCTGTCGCCCCACTTGAGGCAGAACACTTCCTAGCTGGACTACGGGTTGTTTTCACCTGAGCTCGCACATTCCATAGGTGGGAGACCTCTGTGCCCTAGCAAACAAGAACCCATTTCCAGCCCAGCAGATGTTTTTGCGCCCAGCAGCCTCCTGCCTTAGCCAGGAACAAACACCTAGGACACGGCCAAAGGGAGAATTCGGTCTGATGACCCGCCCCCCGCCTGCTGGCCTTTATTTTCACACATGCTGAGCAGGTGGGGAAGCATGATGTCCAAACAGGCCCGGCTCAGGTGCCCGCAGCACCCCAGCAGAAAGCCAGGAGTTTTCAAGGGTGGACTCAGGGAGGGGGGAGAGGCACAATCTGCAGATTCCCACTTTCCAGGCAAGACAGAACAGACAGGCAGCTCTTCTCTGGAAGTTCCCATGTAGCCAGATTTTTCAAAGGCTGTGAGATTTACTGGGGAAACTGAATGCAGCCATCAGAGAAAGGATAATTGGATCCAGGTGGTTTATTTGGTTGGCTGTAAAGCGCCTGTGCCATACTATGAATATTATTTGATGGGAAAAGTTTCTCCTTCTCTCCCTTTTTCAATGTGTTCTGCGCAGGCAGGATGTCTCAGTCTGAGCCCAGCTGAAACCTCTTCAGTGACGAGTCTGTGCCACTCAATAGCCTTTCAACAGAGTTAACCGTTTTGAGCACTTGCCCCTGGCTTGCCCAGCTCCGTGCAGTTAGTGACAGGCCAGAGGACTCGCCGCCACCTCTGGCAGCCATATTTTGCTTTTGCCTTGGAAACATATTCCGCTTAACCCCACCTGACCCCGCCACTGACTTGCTCCCCAGTGTCACCTTGTTAGGGGACACAGTGGTGCAGAGTGTGTGGACGTAGGCAAGTTGCCACAATCTGACCTCCCTATGCTCCTTTTCCTCTCTCTGCCAGGTCACCAGGGTCCCGGTGGAGTCATGTGAACAGTACACGACCTGTGGGGAGTGCCTGAGTTCAGGGGACCCCCACTGTGGCTGGTGTGCCCTGCACAACATGTAAGTTGGGGATGTTCTGGAAGCTGGCCGGGAGTGCAGAAGACCAGGGGCTTTCCTAGAATGATGGGGTGTGACAGCAGTTTGCAGAAAGAGGAGAATATCCTGCCTTTGAGCAGTGATCCTAATTGTGGCACAAGTGTTAGGGCAGAAAGAGGCAGTTAACCTGAGAGGCCTTCTCTCTACCAGCTGTGCCTCTGCCTCAGTCTTTCCCGCTCAGCCTCATTGAGCAGTAGGGCTGTATCCTTGTGTAGTGGAAGGATCTCTCCAAGGAAGCCACAGAATCTCTCTAGGTTTCCCAAGAAACCTTGTGGCTGCTGCAGCCGAGGGCATGCAGAGGTGTTGCACTGGAGTGGAGAGGTTTACTGTCTGGCTGGCTGTCATGTGACCCTGGATGAGTCCTCTGCCAATTCCAGACCTTCATTTCTCTGTTGCTGAATAAGGAACATGCCTATTTCACAGGTGAATTGTAAAGACTAAATGAAATAATAAGTGCTTTGGAAAGAAGGAAGCCCAGAAGAGGCTACACAAATCAAAATAACTATTAGGGACTCTGTACCCTTGGGAGGACCCTTCTGGCCTCATTATTTCACAATTCCAAGAAGTCCGCCTCTCACTCCAACTGGCCTCATATCCCTATTCAGATACATCCCCACCATTGAATACCAGCTGAATAGAAATGCAAAATCACACTTAAACTTCCTAATTCGAAGAGCCCCAGAGAGAGAGAAAAGGGTGAAAACCGATAGGCGGGAGCTGGCTAGGAATTCTCTTGCCCTGTGGAGTTGGAAACTCCATGGCTCTGTGCCAGCCAGCAGAACATCTCCATGAAATGTGCAGAGTTTGGGGTAGAGGCGGAGGCGGAGGGCCAGAGTTCAGGGTCCTGCACAATAGCTCTTGGCTTCCAGCCTCTGCAGCAGGTGTTGGGAGGGCTTGGGAGGGAGGAAGGGAGGCTGGCGCCTCACAGATGCAAAACCCGGACTGGATTTGAAGCCACAAATACTGGGTTCCAGCTTAGGTTTCCGAGGTAAGAGATTCCTCAAAAACTGTTATAAAAATGCTCTTAGAACAACCTAGTCAGTCTAGAGGTGGGTCAGAGATTAAGTAACTTGCCCCAGAGTGCACAGAGGGCAGTAGGCCTGGGGTAAGGAAGCTACACATGATGCACCCCAGAAACACCCAAAGGGATAAATTTGGGTTCCCACCCATGAGGGTGACCCACCAGCCAGCAGGCTGTCTCCTCAAGAGAATTTTTATCTCTAAAGAATCCAACAGCCCACCCAATTCTGTGCAGAGGTCCTGGGCTCTATTCCTTCTCACTCCGCAGCAGTTAGGTCCAGCAGCACTTTGATTTCCCTCCCTTCCCACTCTGCCCTCTCACTTCCAGTGCCTGTGAAACTTCTCCCGTGTGGAACACGGCAGAATTATAGATCAGGGACAGACATTAGTTCACTAGGAGGGACATCTGCTTCCCTGACTTGTCCTGGCATCTCCAGACGATCAGTGATGCCCAGGTCTCCTAGCTACCCCGGGCCACCCCATCATCTCTGGGACTCAGTCCCTGTGGCTTCTAGAATGGCTGAGCATCTTCAGGATCGCCCAGATTTTCTCTGTCCCCCCAACTCCTTACCTGTGGTCAGAGAATCCTTCCTACCTCTCCAGGTGCACCTCTCCCAGCCACTCTGCCTGCCCAGGGCACATGGGGGAGAAAGAGTTTTGATGTTTATCCACAGAGGTTTCTCCTGGCCCGGTCATTCTCATCTTCACTAGACCTTCTACAGTACTCTGCCACTGCCAAGAGGGCACCAGGGAAGCCCGCAAGCCCAGCTCCCGGCCCATAAGCCAGCCTCCTCCATGCACCCAGAGGGCTGCCCAGATCGCTGGAGAGCCTGTGGGTCCAGGGGGATTTGAAACCTTCCTGTCTCTTCTGTCTGCCTTGCTCTTGCAAGTGTGTTATTGTCTCCCGGGCTATTTATCTCTGTTAGGGCTGTTGCCATAAATAGTATGATAAAAAAGAGCCATTTCAGTGAGTCAATGAGATAAAGGCTCCAGTCAAGAGCTCACTTTAGAGCTATCTTAAGGATTCACTTAAACCTCAATAATTCTTTTCTTTGACAGCATTCATATTTAGATCCATTATGTGCCTGGAAAGGAAGAGGGGGAGGAGCTTGGGGGTGAGTTCGGGTGGGAATCCCTGCGGGATGGTGGGATCTTGCAGTGTCCCAGGGTTATTTGGTTTGGAGCGTGTCAGCCCTAGAGCAGACTCAGGAGTGTGACAGGTGGCATCCCAAAGCTCCAGGATGCAAGAGTGACAATGCCCACCTGCCACTTGTGGGCAGAGGAGGCTGGCACTGGGATGAAGATGTCAGGAGGGCGGCCACACAAGCTTCCTGACAGGCAGCCCTGGCCGCAGCTCCATGTCTGTCTCTCTGTCTCGAGGTATTATTTCACGACACAAACATTTATTTAAAATCGTCCCTGTGACAGGTGGAATATCCCAATGAATAAAACATAACGTCTGCCTTCAAAGAGCCATTAATCCACCCGCAAGATCATAGGCACGCTGCCCCACACAGCTAAGACCCGCTCCTGTTTTCTAACTTCTTCTGGAGAAGAATAAGAATCTGAATCATTGTCATCACTAATACCGGTATTACAGTGGCTGATGCTGACATGGCACCTACTAAGTGCCAGGCTGTCACCTAAGCCCTGCCTCATTAGTCCTTGTCCTCACAGCGGCCCTGTGAGGTGGGCTCTTCCCGCCACCCCCGCCCTTTCACTGCAGAGGAAACTGAGAAGAGAGCTTCGGTCACTTGCCGAGAGTGCACAGAGGGCCGTGGACCTGGGTTAGCCCAGCACTCTGGCTCCAGAGAGTGCGTTCTGAGTCCCTGAGTCCCGGGCCATGCTGCAACTTGAGTCCACAGACCACCGTACACCCTCTGAGTATCCGATGACACTGACAAGGGTCTCCGTTCTTTCTAAGCCACACCCCTCATGCCGAGGAGTACCCCTCCTTCCCCTTGGCCTGTCCTCAGCTGCCCCAGGGAGGCCCTTGACACAGTGCCCCGACACAGACCCCCAGGGAGTTCCCCAGAGCCCTCCAGGGGACGGTGCAAGTTACCAGGAGAAGTTGAGCGCAGGGCCGGGGCTGCAACCCGACTCTCCAGGACACAGCGAGGCCAGAGGCATGGCGCACAGGCCTGATCCCTTGTGACTGTGTCTCCACCAGGTGCTCCCGCAGGGACAAGTGTCAGCGGGCCTGGGAACCGAACCGCTTTGCCGCCAGCATCGGCCAGTGCATGAGCCTGGCAGTGCAGCCCAGCAGCATCTCGGTGTCTGAGCACAGCCAGGAGGTAGGCGACCCAGCAGGGGCGGGCGCCAGGCAGAGGGCTGCAGCTGGGCGGGTAGGAGCACATTGGTCAGGTTTCAAACGCTCCAGAGAAACTACTGAATACCGTTAACTCTTCTGTAAAGAGTACAGCTATTTCCCACCCTTCCATTGATCTGTTTTGTAAGTCTGCATTTTGCATTTAATAACAAACATCAATGACATAATGCAATTTAATACCAAATAAAACTCTCTTTAATATACGCTAGATTTACAGTCATCCCTTGTTACACTCTCTAAGGAAATCTGCACGTTGTCTTTACATCTAGGGGAGGGAGACTTCAATGTGAAGTCAGCACGTGCCTAAAGAGGACAAAAGAGCCCTTACCCACTTGTCATGGTGCGACCCAAGATGCTTCACATCCCAACCATCACCTCATTCTGAGGATTTTATGAGCACTTAACTGTCCATTAGTTCATGAATGGTCCGGGAGTTGGGCCCATTCACCCCTCCAGTAGGTTTCAGCTCTCCAGGAGCCAACGGACCAAGCAGGGGAGGAGGATGTACCCGGGTCCCCATGGATAGGAAACTGAGGCAGAGATTCGAGGACAAACACATGAAAAGGCTAGATAACAGTTTTTATCATTGTGACCAAGAAAGCTGCTGCCAAGTGTTAACGGGAAGACAACAGGAAGCCTGTCCATCTCGCAGCCCCCAGCTTGGAGAACCAGAAGTGCCATGGCATGAGCCCCAGGGTATTCCTCAAAGCTGAGGGAGCCGCTCCCATGTTTCGCCTATTCAGATAACCCACTGCCATGTATTGTGATAACTGAGAACAAAATCATTGAAAAATGCACTGAATTCAGAATAGCATTTTACCAGCCGATAGTTTCTCAGTTAACAAATGCTTCTGGAAGTCTGTGATATTTTTATCACTCAAAAGAGCATCATCTTTAAACTTGACAAGACTGGAGACCACTGGCCTCCATGACAGAACCCAGGCTAACAGATGCCATGGAGCTGTCGGTGGCCCCTTCTCTGGTCCCATGAGCTCCTTGTGAATCTCCTGCCGCACTCGAGAGGAGCTGCTGGGGACCAGAGAGCTGGAAGAAACAGGAGCAGTAACCCCAGGAGCCCACAGCTTGCTAAGCAGCCTGTGAGCAAACAGGGAGGTGAGGAGCTCTTCTCTCCACCGGCCTGGTGGCATCCTGGCAAACCTCCAGGCCGGCGATACTTGCTTTCCCAGGAGCCCAGACTACTTGCTGATGAAGACCTCAGCTTCCAACTTTCTAATTCCCACAGTGCTTTGCAATTGATTTCCATGTCAAAATGAGCAGGATCTAAGACGGATTTGGGTACCTTTCCTTCTAGTGCCCGTAATCCCTAGTGCTTTCTGATGCTGGACAAGATTGAAAAATCAATTAATAATAATATTAATAAAGACTATTGGCCCTGTGCACCACTGAGCAATTAATTACCATAATTGTTCGTTGGCAGAGCTGGGAGATCTCTAGATCAACTCCTGCCTTTGATAGATGAGGTCAGAGGCAATCGGTGGGCAGTGGGTCCAGGCAGGGCCAGGCAGGAAGCTGGGCCTCCTGAGCTCTTTGCTTCCCTCACAGCTCAACCTGGTAGTGAGTGACGCTCCAGATCTGTCTGCGGGCATCACCTGTGCCTTTGGGAACCTGACAGAGGTGGAAGGACGGGTGTCCGGGAGCAACGTCAACTGCATGTCACCTGGACCCAAGGAAGTCCCCACCATCCCTCTGGATCAAGGTAAGAAGCGTCTGCCAGGGGAGCCAGAGTCTGGGGGAAGCTCCACCATGGTGGGGCTGGAGGTCACAAGAAGCAGCCACAGAAGTTGCTTGATCGAGTCTTCTAATACCAGATGCTAATACCAGCTTGGAGAACTTGAGTCCAAAAGCAAACTGTCATGGCCCACAGTGAAATCTAAGATGAAGAGAAACACTTGTTCCCATGTGGGTTACAGCTGCCGAGCATGCGAAGATGTGCAAATGCACGTCCCTTCCAGGGACAAGAGTGGCTTCAGGCCCTGGCTGGTTCTCTCCATGGACCTGGGGTTTGAGGAGCTCTGGCCCAATATTTTCAAAGTTATTTCAGCAACTGAACATCCCTCGCTGAGGCAAGGGACACTGTGGGATCTGTCACTTCGTCCCAGGGTGCGGGTCTGAGGGGTGGGCAGAACCAGCCAAAGGGGCTCTCTCAGGAGAAGGATCCGGTGGGGTCCATCTACCGTCTATGCCCCAGAAATACCTTTTCCTGCAGACCGCCCATGGGGCTCCCAGGGTTTCACTCTTTCCCATTCTATTTTTTTTCCAGACTGGGTTGGACTAGAGCTGCAGCTGAGGTCCAAGGAGACAGGGAAGATATTTGTCAGCACTGAGTTCAAGTTTTACAACTGCAGCGCCCACCAATTGTAAGCACTTCTGGGAAGCAGCTTTGGGTGAGGACGTGGGTGCAGGGTTGCATCCCTCAGGACAGGAGCCATTTGTCGGTACCTCCTGGTCTCCTCAGAGAGCGGCATCCATGGCATGGGTGGGATCGAACGGCAGTCGCTCTCAGCGGCCTCTGATCTCCCTCTGTCTCCGCTGCACACACTACCCCAACTCTCAAGCCAGGACAGTAAAAAGAGGCTCCCGACCCAAGAACCATGAGAAAAGGCCTCCACTGTGGACCCCTTGACGATGGCTGTGTTGGTGGAGTTAAGTAGGCAAAAAAGTCAGAACTGGGGGCTCAGCTACACAAGGCCCCACAGAAGACAAGTACCCTCTCTGGGCACACAGTGAAAGCACTCAGAGGGGGAGGAGCAATGGAGAGTTTGACTCTGCTGTGCCCCAGATCAGGAGGGGGAGCCAGGCAGCCCCAATGCCCAACCTCCAGAGGGGCATGAGTTCAACTCAGCTGACCTCACCAGCCCTCTGCAGCAGCGAAATGCCCCCCTGCTGTGCCCTCCCAGAGAGGAGACCCCATAATTGTGCAGGAAGCCAGGAGCATTCAACAAGAAAAAGGGCAAGGTCAGAAGAGGGGAAAGGGGGGTCTGTATTTACTTTCTTCTGATCCTAGCAGAGAAACTGAGGCACAGAAGCCAGGCACATATGCACTGTTTGATTTAGAGAGAAAGAAATGTGGGTCTCTGTAATAGGACCACGGGATTGTCATACGACTGATAACCATGGACATCTAGCAGTAGGGAAGAATGCAAGCCACAGCTCCATGGCAGAGGGAGCAGTAGTCAGGCATATTCTACCAACCCATCTTTCCCATTGCCCAGGACAGGAGCGCTGAGGTCTACACAGCAGGCAGAACTCCAGAGGAACAAAGTCTGCACAGTGGGCTTAGCGCCAAGGCGGGAGGGTGTGTTGGCCATGAAACCCTACAGGAACTCTCAGCCATTAAGACAGACAAATGAGCCAGTCCTTGGTCTCCCCATCTCTGTTCTCGATTTGCACGATCAGAACAATCTGGAGTTGTAGTATCTCTACAGTAGGCGAGGAAACACATCTGAACTCTTTGAGACAACTCAGTAGATAAGCTGAGAAAGACAAAACAAGAGCTGAAAATGGCCAGCGGAGAACCAGGCAAGGCGGACAGTGGCTAAAGCCACAATGGAAGAAAGTGGCCTCCAACCCCTGCAGGCCAGCCCCAGTGCTTTGGGGAACGCCTGCATCTTAGACACAGAACCGGCAGGCCGCCTTACAAACTAACAAAGCAGTAATAGAATCCATTGTTTTGCAAGAGCAATCCAGTGTGATGTCACCACATTCGATGATGGATTGCTATGGCAACAAAGATGCGGTCAGAGAGAGCTACAAGTTTTACCGGGAAAAAAAAAAAACTGAGCTCCTTGACAGCAGACATTTCATTTTATTGCCAAATATGATCTCTCTTACCCTTCTCCCTTGGCATTCATATTTAAAAGTCACAGAATTGAGTTCATTTCCCTCCATTTGATATGATAAACTGAGGCCCAAGAGTATAAACGCTATACTGAGAGTCACGAAATTAGCCAGTAAAAGAGCCATGTCTAGAGCTCCAATAGATACCGTCATCCTTTCGCCCTTGTTTTGTTGTCATTATTTACTTGCTGAATGGTGAGACATTATCAGGAACCAATCAGGGAGCACAGGCCAGAGCGCTGACTGAAGCTCAGAGACAAAATAACTTTATACATAAGCGAAAGGGAGAAAATCACACTCAGCCTGGAGAAAGGAACCCTGTAGATGGGCTACTGCACTTCCACACACTAGCTTACTAACAGGGGACCCCTGCACAGCACCCCAACCACCCAAAGGTAAGCAGAATCCCACCAGGTGGCGCCAGACTGCAGCCCTGGTCTTGTCCGGGTCTCTTCAGGAAAGACTGTGGAGTGAAGGAGCTGGCCTGGGGTGGAAGGGCAACTCCACCCATGAAACCCATTTCCACTGTAGTGGTCTGATCACACACACAGATCCAAAATAATACACACTGGCTGCACGTAAAACCGGCAGGAAAGAGGCACTCACCCTGACAAGGAGTGTGTGTGCCACACACGCATCCTCCTGTTCCGTGCCTGAGCTTCCAGCGGTATGAGACAAAGTCACCATTTAATACCGTCAAGTCCCCCAAACCCAGTCACATAGATGCCATGACCAGGTGTTAACATTCAAACATTACCGTATTTAATAGGTTGAAATCATGGGTGATTTCAGCACTCGAAAACAATACTCGTGTTTAGCAATGTACTTTGCAAAGCCATTTTCTGTACATTATCTAGTTTGACACCAAACATCCCTGTGGAGTAGGAAGATGCTTTTATTACAGACAGACGAAGAAACTCCAACTCAGAGAGTGCAATGACTTACTCAAGACGACTGCAGGGCCAGCAGCAGAGGCAAGACTGGACTCGGATCTGCCCGGTTTCCAGCTCTGTGCACCTGCGGCTACCCTGTCTTATAGGCAGTAGTGTGTTGCTACAGATTTACTACCAGCAATTAGAGAAACAAAGCTGCTTTGTAGCATTTACCAATTTCTGTGGTTGAAATACTCCCACCAGGACCAACTTTCAAGTTGCCAACATGATGTTATGGTCCTTAAGGGACGTATTCTCCATCCAAGGTGCTCTTGGGACCAGAAAATTAGAAAGAAACCAGGACTAGAGTCAGACAACCCACACGCCACCAGTGCGCTCTCCTGAGAGGAAAACTGGGCTGTGCACAGACTTCCATCGTGACATGTGGCTGCAGGCCTGATGATTTACTGTCCCCGTCCCGGCAGGTGCCTGTCCTGTGTCAACAGCGCCTTCCACTGCCACTGGTGCAAGTACCGTAACCTGTGCACGCACGACCCCACCACCTGCTCCTTTCAGGAGGGCCGCATCAACACTTCGGAGGTAAGGAGGCTCGCTTGGCCTGCAGTATTCCCTGTGGCTCTGAGCTGCCTTTTCAGACGTTCAGTCCAATGGCTTGACTTTCTCTCATCCGGGCCCACCTTGGTCCTCTTGCCCAAGAGTCTACGTGTCAGGAAGCCGTGTTCTTATAAAGCTCCAGAAAGTAGCAACAAATGACTCCAGAACGAGAGGCTGTATCTGCTTGACTCCTAAGACTTAGTGCATTCAGAGCTTGAAGGTAACAGGGTCAAAACCAAAAGCCAAGAGGAAACACATTCAGCCAGACTCTGTGGTCTGCAACAGTGTAGTGAATGGCATTTATTCTCCAAGTCCTGCCCTTTGCTTGGCTGTAGACACGGTCTAGTTTAACAGAGCATCCACTCTCACCCATCCTTTCGTGCCGACTCCTCTTCCAACTCTAAAATTCAATGATTCTTTGACTCTGATTATGCCAGGGTGAGTGGCCTTGCCGAGAGAGAGAGGAATTCAGCTACCGAAAAGAAACATGCCTTGCTACATGTCTGCTTTCGTTACACAAAGCGCTGCCCCCAAGACCGGACTCAGCTTTGTTATCGACCCTGACACCTATTTCATGGCTTATCTTTCCAAAGACTATTCCATTCTGTGGTCAGGGCGTTGGTCTTCCAATATGTCCCCCGCATCCCTCAGGACAGCGAAACCTGCTTGCTCAGGCCCCCTTGCTTTTCATGCCAAAGGGTGGCTGGTTAGGTTTGAACAATATAAAAACCATATGTATTCGCACAAATGTCCACATGTTCACACACACATTATTCTCTTGTTCCACTTTTTAGAAAATTCAAATAGTAGTGACAGTATAGCATTTTCCTATACTACTGAAGACTTTGTACACCTCTCCCTGTTGCACTGGATGACAAAGTCCTTATTGTTCAATCCTTGGGGCCTTTTTCAGTGGCTGTTTGCTGAGTGTGTGAAGGAAGGATGATGGGCAGTAACCCCTGCGCCCAAGTCCTATCGATGAGAATTATGTCTACCTGTCTAAGATGCTGAGAAATGGAGTCTCCTGGGTCTCCATGGCTAAACACAAGAAAAGAGACCTTGAAGGTTTCCTGAAACAAACACTCAGAGCCTTGAACTCTCCTTAGTGTCCAAAACAATACATGTTCTATACAGTCTGAGAAATGAAATCTGTCTATCTCGAAATGGAGAGACATAAATGGTGGCATGTAAGGCAGACTCATGCACAAGGGCCTCAGAATAGTGCGACTGGGCACCTAGTGCCCAGGGAATTATCCCAAGAGGATTTCTCTCTGTCCAGTTGGTGTGCCGGCACGCAGCTGGCCTGAAAGCACCACGCTGGCCTTAGTGGACCCTGGGAGTTCATTTCAGCCCTAAGATTCTGCGAGGGTAGGAAACCAGTCTTCCTACCCTGGGAAAAGGGCCTGAGAACTGGGGGTGGGGCGGGGGTGAACCTGGCTTGGGAGCCGGCACAGGAGTGGCTAAGGGAAGCAGCCACGGAAGGGCTGAGTCGGAAGGGAGGGCTGGGCAATGAGAGAGTGTGACCAACAGTCTCAGAAACCGCCCTTCACTTTGGCCACCTGAGAGGTCTAAGTTCCTTCATAAAATAGGTGAAGGAGCATCTCAGAACCCAAAAACAGGGCGAAGTACAGATCCAGACCAGAAACAGCCAGCTGCCTCTTTTTCTGCCTGGGCCACCCCCTTAGGCAGAGAGAACCCCAAAGCCAAGTCTGGGACAGCCCTGCAGCTGGAGCTGGGGTGAGCAGTGACACATACAGCAAGACAAATAAACTCTGTCGTTGGGGGTGGGGGGTGGGGGTGGCTGAGGGCTGAGCCTAGAAGGCTAATGGCAAGCAAGCCAGGCCTCCTTCATGCGTCAGAGTCACTATAAGAGCTATGGGTATTCCAGAGAGAAGGCGGAGAGATGCTGTTGACTCCCTGTCACTCAAGTGCAAATTAATACCGAAAAGAGCCCTGGGAGACCAGAGGCTTCCCATCTCCTTCCAGTCTCCTTTCCTGTCCTTGATGTCTGCGCCTTGGAAGCAGAGGTGTGGTTCTTCTGTCTTCCCCCATCTCCCATCTCCCAGCGAGACTGGGGGTGATGACTGCTCTCTTACCCACATGCCATGCTGGCCCCTGGTGGAGTACAGGGACTAACTCTCAGGAGGGCCGTGAGGAGTGGCCCATACTTAAGGAAATAGAGTGCAGAGTGCTTGTGAGGTTGCTAGGGCCATTTCCTCAGCTTCCTCAAAGACCAATTCACCTCTCGGCCATAATCAGTCACATAGTCTTCCTAGTAAATTGCTCCCAGATCCTGGACTTTGCTGCCCAAAGCTCTGCTTTGGGGGACCCCCAATTCTTGACCAAAGCTCTGCTTTTGGGGACCCCGTATTCCTCAAACTCTGAGCAACAGCAAAGACCAGAGTCCCATCCAATATCTTCATGTTATTATCAGGACTGGGCATCCCCTAGCTGTCCCTTTGGGGTGTGTAAAACATCTCTTCTATACTTCCAATAATAAAGTGGACCTTTGAGTCAAATTTTATGGCTCTCTACTTTCTAGAAACAATATACAGCTGATTGGCTCCATTGGATAATACGGCATTTCTTCACGCATGGTGGGAATTTTCATGGTGTGCCTGCCGGGGACACACCACACCATTGACATCACCCGCAAAGTTGCTGGAAATTTAAATTCATGGGTCCCAGCCTAGATGAGGCTAAAGACTGAGAATCACTGATATACAGCATTTCAGATGCTTCTCCAAACAGCCCTGAAGCTTCACATGATTCACATTTGACATCCACAGGAGCCAAGATGCCAAAATGTAAAGTTTTGCCCAAAGGAATAGATGACTCAGACATCCAGAAAAACTGAGTAGTGTGCTTTGTACAGAAAACCAGGATGTGGGTATGTTGATCCCCATGGTGGCAGGATGCCTGCAGGCATGGCTTCTGTCTGGGTCGTGAGGGCCCAGGGTGTGGCTGGACCGGCACAAATCCATCTCCACAGATGGAGGAACTTCCCACGGAAGACGGATCAGCAGCGCCCTTTCCAGATAGAAGACAGTGTGCATAGGAAGAGCATCTGCCCACATCCTTCCAGAGTCCATGCCGATGCTTGACAGTGAGAACAGCTGCGCTGCAGAATCAATTCAAATATAAAAATATTAGAAATTAGCATCTACTGGGTGCTCATCATACATGCAGCATTATATGTACGTACATGTATGTGTGTATATAAATCTCATTTAGTCTTGAGTCTTCTATGAAGTCAGTTCTCAAATAAGCTGAGGCTTAGACAAGTGAAACAATTTCACTGTGATCATAAACTGAGTGCAGATATCACGATTCAGAGTGACTGTTCCAAGCTGGCCTGGAATAAGTTCATGTTCTCTAATTCCATGCCCATATACACACATACATGTGAGAAATGTGGAATAATTATATTAACAATTGTTAATCTAGCTTATGACTGCTTACATCATGCTTTACGTCCTCCTTCACGCATTCTGGGGTTGTCAGGTAGCACTAGTGCCATCGTACAGATGAGGAAGCTGAATACAAACTGAGCCAGTAATGAGGCAACCTTTCTATCGGCTGGAACACAGCGCTCTCTGATGGCCCCCAGTCACCGCCTCCCTGGGCTGGATAAGGCTGTGACACGGCATCAGCAAGCCGGTGTGTGCAGGAGTACGTGTGGCTTTCAGCTTTTAAAACGCATCTCCCTCCATGGCTAAACCAGGCCTAGTGAGATGTAGATACATAAATATCTTCTTTACGCCCTGTCCCAGGGGAAAGATAGAACCAAATAAATCCGATTAGCTTCCCAGGATGCTGGCTGCTATCTCTCTTTGAAGTCCAGTGGGTGAAGAGAATGCCATTTCCACATGGGAGAAGTCATTACAGAGGGCGAGCAGGTCCCAGCACAGAAATCTGGCAGCGCTCGGGGAAACTGAGTGGGTCACGCAGCCCCAAGAGGCACAGGGCTCTATGCCAGGGTCCCTGCACCCATGCAGTTGTGTCCTTTCTGCAGCCTCCTCCAGTCCTGGGATGTTCCCAAACAGAGCATCTGTTCATCTCGGTTTAAATGAAGATGGCTGCTGAGGAGGTGACTTGGCTGTAGTTGGCCATCAGATAGAAGGAGTAAGAGGGTGGAAAGATGTTCCTCTGAGGCTCTGCGGATCAGCAGGCCCCCAGAATCATCTCCCAGCCCAGAGGTCTGAATCTCCCATTGCCCACAATGCAGAGAGCACCTGCAATTCCAAGCACTACTTTCCTTTGCCCTAAAAACAACCAGAAGGAAAACTCCTGTCTGGCCTGAGAGCAATCACCAAATAAACCAAACCCCAAGACAACTTTTTCCTACTGGGGCAATCTTGCAGCCGTGTGGCATTTGAGAAGATCCTATTCACTGGCCCTAAATCGAGCTCCGAAAGGCCTGAAATAGCAGAGCACGGCAAAGTTTTCTAAGAGTCTAGAATCCCTTAAAAAACTTGTAAGAGTTTTTGTAGAGTCTGTTCATCATTCTCCAGAATGCATACTGGTCAAAAGACTGTGTGTGTGTGTGTGTGTGTGTGTGTGTGTGTGTGTGTGTGTGTGTATTGCTTGTAAGGGAGGGAGACCACATTCTCAGATTCTGAGCCACTTGATAAACTGAAAATGGCCAGCAGTCGTTTGTCTTTTCTAATGAGCTCAGAGTACAAATTCAAATTTCAGTAGCAGGGTCTTACTGATGGGCGTTGGGAAGTAGGATATTTCAGGTCGGTAAACAAGATTGTAGCATTCTTTTAATTGTGATAACAAAAAAGCACCACTGGCTCTCAGTACCCATGGATTCTGCATCCGCGATTCTACCAACCAAGAATCAAAAAAGATTTGAAAAATATTCCACCTGTACTGAACACGTATGGACCTTTTTCTTGTCATTATTCTTTAAACAATACCGCAGAATCTATTTGCACAGCATTTACGCTGTATTAGTTATAAGTAATGCAGAGATGATTTAAAATACTCGAGGTATGTTGATGGGTTATACGCAAAGACTGTGCCATTTTATTTTAAGGAATTGGGAATCCAGCAGATATCTGAGGCTTGTTTCTACCCTAAATTAAGATTCTAACTCATCAGATTCAGTGTCAATGTTTTTAGCCGCTAACAGGACGGGGCGCAGCCTTCCCTGCAGGATGCCTGGTTTCCCTCAAGTGGGGTGCATTTTTTCCTGGGCTAGAAATATGTGAACGCCTCTGTCCAGAGTGCCGCAGGGAATGAAGCCCGAAGTGCGGTAGAGCGGGCAGGAGCTGGCCGCGTGCGTGTCTGGCTCCTGCACGGGCCATCTGTTCCGGCCGCCCCGGGATCCTGTCCCTGGCGGGAGCTGGGCCTACCTGGAGACCTCACACGCAGTCGGCCAAGGGGCAGGAGATAGCACTGGGAGCCCCGAGCTCCGGCCCTCCTGGACAGACTTCACCCGAAGTGTCCTCCGGCCCCAGCACTGGGGATCCTCAGGACTCCTTAATAGATGCACGCCCATTCGTGATCACGTGGCTCCAGGAGCCACGCCTTCCCCAGTCCCCGCTCCGGGGTCCCAAAATGCTCCTCCAATCTGCTGACGTCCAGGAGCCAAGCTTTCCCCTCAGCTGCAACGAATCTACAAGGGTGAAGCTAAAACAAGACCTGAAGATGTTTCTGCCTGTTGCTTTGTTTTCTTCTTTACATTTAACTTCTCACAAAGAAAAATCGAGCATCCACTGCAGTCAGATGCTGAGATGAAGACTGAGGAGATCGGGTAGAAAAAGCCTGGTCCTCAGGAGGCTCACAGCCTGGTGAGGAAAAGTCAACAAGAAATTGCAGTTCTGTGGGGTAAAGGAAGTCGTGGCAGAATATCCATCACCCATCCCAAAACCAGTGCTGGGAAAGAGCAGGGACAGGCTGCCTGGGAAAGGGATGTGAGCTGAGTTTGGAAATGATAAAAAGATAAAAGAGAGGCCAAGGCAAGAGGTGGGAAGTAGGCGTTAGTGTTTGATGGACAGAAAAGCACATTCAAAGGCCCTGAGGTAGATCCAACAAGGAAGACTGCTGGTCAGAACTAACCATACATTCGGGATGGCCAGACCACAGTCTCAGGGTTAATAGTTGGCAGGAGCCAGACCATGACAGGCTTGCAACTGGGACCCAGGGAAAAGAAGCAGCTGTCTAGGTCCTCCCTGCAGGAGAGGCTGGCCAGCCTCCTGACCCCTGGCAGAGGATCAGGACCTTGCTCTGCACCACCTGTATTCTGCAGGTGTCACCTATGGCATCCGCGCAGGGACAATCTCTTGCCTGGAAACCGTCCACACTCACGGGAAGGCAGCAGCCCTGGCCCCAGGACAACAAATGCCAATAGTGCCCCCTGCAGACCTCATAAGCAACTCCAGTCCCAGGAATTCCCAAGATCTCCTTCCAGAAACAAGGCCCAGGAGAAGGGGAAGGGAAGGGAGTCCTCCTGGAGCTGGTCCCTGGAGATAGGAAATGATTCCCATGAAGTAGATTTCCACGTCTTCACTGCCAGGGGCTACCGGGCTCAGCGCTTCGCTGAGAAAGAGAGAGAATGCGGAGATTGGAGCTGTTGGGAGTGGTATTTGACCTCTGGTAGAGAAGCAGCATGCAGACAGAGAACTGAAAAAAAGTCCGTGTCCGTCTCACTTTCTCTCTCAGGGTCCTTCCCATCGCTCCCCCAGCCGCAGCTTTCTTGTTGAGTTTTGTTTTCCAAAGCAACGTAGCATTCACGCAGGGCCTGGTAATGAAATGAGATAAAAAGCCAGAGCAAGTATTTAGAGCAACACTGGGAGGGCTCGACCCAACCCCTGGAAAGCGCAGCTCTGCTGGAGTCAGGAAGCTGAAGCTGGCGATAACAGGCTGCCTCGGGCACCGGACAACGTGAGGGGCACAGGAGCCAGAGCTGGGGGACCAGATGAAACCAGAGTGGGGGTACAGAGCTGCGGACAGGCTGTTTGATCCACTGTCTCAGAAGATGAAATCCTGTGCATGCCGTACTGGTGCTTGGAAATTAATTCTTAAATTGTGACCCACACACCTAATATAGGATAATTTGTGGGATGTTGATGGTAGTATCTTAGTTATTTTCTCTTGCTGGCATACAATACCCAATAACCACAACTTCATGGAGGAAAGGTTTTTGTTAGCTCACTTGGTAGAGATGTCAGGCCGTAGTCAGCTAGCTCTAAGGCAGGGCAATAGGCAGAGGAGAAGGACTTCATAGAACGACAGTCAGGGAGCAGAGAGGGATCAAGGGAGGAAGACAGAAGAAATCCTTCCAAGCCACACCCAGCAACCCACCTCTTCTCGCAAGGCTTCACCTCCCAACATCACACCAAGGTTTCTAACCGCCTGAGTGGACTAATCCAGTGATGAGTGTCGCACACCCATGACCCAGTGTCAAATACTCATGCTCCAGGTGCCTCCCCAGACCCCCGCCGACGAGTAATGAGGCTTTGGGGGACATCTGCACATAAACCCTAACAGCATCAAACCTGGGGACCCCGAGAGATTCCCTTTGCCCCGGGGACTCGGCATGCCCTGGACACAGAGGCTCTGGCCTGGCATCAGGGCACCCCTGCCTGGCTCAGGCAAGGACGGTGTCATCACAGGACAAACAGAGCTTCTTCACTTGCTCCCCAAGGACTGCCCCCAACTGGTGCCCACAGAGGAGATCCTGATTCCAGTCGGGGAGGTGAAACCCATCACCCTCAAGGCTCGCAACCTGCCCCAGCCTCAGTCCGGACAACGTGGCTACGAGTGCGTCCTTGACATCCAGGGGGCCGTGCACCGGGTTCCCGCCCTGCGCTTCAACAGCTCCAGCGTCCAGTGCCAGAACAGCTCGGTAAGAGGACTGGGCCGGGGCCCTGTTGGGTGCAGGGCTTTCTCTCTGGTCCGTGGTGAGGCCTCAGCAGACCCCACCTCCCCAGGGACAGAGGCAGGTACATGCGCCCCGGGCCCCTCATTCAGCCAAGCCCGGGTGGGTTCATGATGTCAGAGGAGACGAGCTCTAAGACGACCCTCATGGCACAGGCTGAGACTGTGGTGAAGTTTAAAGAACAGCCTTCCTGTCCCCACAGAGGGTATAGAGAATGTGAAGGGTATTGCCAGCACCAGGGAGGAAAGCTGAGTACGAGGTGGGAGGGGCGAAGGTGGGCACATTTCAAGAGCATCAAGGGTTAACTCTGTCCCGAATGGCGGACAGAAAGCACAGGAGGTGTTTAATTATAATTCTGACCCGGAGATGTTTTTATCTGCCAACTCCCTGTCTCTAACTGTGGGGGGTCAGCTCGGAGATGGGGGACGTGACAAAGGTGTTGAGGGAAGCTAATTCGCCTGGGAGAGATAAAGAGAATCTGGGCCTCTTATCAGGGAGCTGTCAGATTCCGGGGTCACCGCGCTTGATAGAATTTGTAATCAGTGGAAGGCCGCCAAGCACAAGGGGAAGGCGAGCGAGCAAGAAATGGAACGCAACAAAGGAGGAAGGCGGCAGGCGGGACCAGGGGCAGCGGTGACATGCCCTGCAGAGCTATGCGGCCGGCTGGGCAGCCCCTCCTGGAGACATTCGGGGTCTTCTCCACAGAGGTGCTAGTGGGAGCTGAGCCTCCCTGCCAGGCTGTTTCTGAAGTGTGTGAAGGGCTTAAAAGTCCTCTGTGGGATGGGCAAGAGAGAAAGTCTATGGAACTGGAGGAGTTCATGGAGGGGCAATAACGTTCGGCCAGTGGGCAGCTAACAAAGTAAGGCTCACGTGCAGAAAGAGGACCACACAGGGCCTGACCAGCCAGCCAGCCACTCTGTGACTGTTACCGTGAGCACTTCCAGGGCCCACAGGGGTGACAGGGCAGCCAGAGGGCATTGGCTTTGCTGCTCAAAACATAGGGCCTCTCCAGAGAGACTCGACCTGCCTGTGAAAAGATGCTCTGCCATTTCTGGGAGGTGCCAGGTTAAAGACAAAGTGACAATGCGAGGGGACAGGAAGGTGGTGAGGGCTGGCATCCATGATATCCAGGGGGAAGATGGATCCAAGTTGGACTGAAAGAATAAGGATGCACTAAAATGATGGAGGTTGTAGGGAGAGGGCAGCTTTCTTTGTGACATAGGAACACCACCTAGACACAAAGGGGTGTCAGCAGGCGTGTATGGAGATAGGTGGGTTCCAGATCTCCATAGAAGAGCAGCGGAGAAGGCTGGAGACAGAAGCTTGGATCAGATGGTGGGAGGCACTGAATGCCAAGCTGAGGGGTTTAGGTGGCATCCTGGTGGCATTAGTGAGTGAGAATCAGAAAAGGGACATCGTGGGGTCCCTTTGAGCAGCAAGGAAGATCACATTGCAGCCCTGACTCCTAGTGACAGGACCACATGCCTCTGTCCCCTCCTTGTAGTACCAATACGACGGGATGGACATCAGCAACCTGGCTGTGGACTTCGCCGTGGTGTGGAACGGCAATTTCATCATCGACAACCCTCAGAACCTGAAAGGTAAGCAGCTACTTCCGGGTAGATGTTTGATCTCAGGACGACCCTGGGAAAGACTGGGGCTGGAGGGATCAGAGCCAGCAGGCCGCCGGGCCGTGAATAATACGCCTTCTCTGTCAGCGAAACTCTTCAGACATCCTAAAGCAACATTTGGAGCCATCAAAGGAGTCCTGTTGGGAGCCTTGTTTTATTCCAGCCAGGGCGGCTGCCAGCTCATCGCCGCTATTCTCTGGCTCCTGGCGGCTTTGAAGTGTCTGTGGATGCCGACCTGGGAGAGCAGCAGGCGGGAAGTCCTGCAGGTTCCCTGGAAATGGAGACTTTGTTTCCACTCAGGCTTTCACTCCCCTGTCCTTGGTCTGGTCATGTCACGGCACAAAGAAGGTTTTTAGGACTGTGCTCCTAGTCCTGAGGTGGGTAGGAGAGAGCAGCAGGCTGAGACAGGCCCACATCCGGGGCAAAGAAGTTCAGGCAGACGGGCTGGGCCAAGGTAGCAGGGCGCTCCATGAGGGACACCTTATTCACCATCCTTGAGCGTGCGTTCAGTTCCTCCAGTGCACCCACTCGTTAAGGGATTTGTTTGAAATTCTTTTCCGTAATTATCAGAACTCTGAATGGTCTGCACTGTTATTATTCCCATTTTACAGACAGGAAAGTAAGATCCAAAAAGGTTAAGAAATGTGCAAAGAGTCCAATGGTAAGAGCCAGGATCTGGACCCAAAGAGTCTAATTTCAAACTAGTGTACAAGCTTACCTGCACCCCAGCTCACTGTGGGATTTGAACCCTCTTCCCCCAAGAATACAGCCCAGTCCCTGCCCCTACCATACACCACATGTCTCTCTACTATTCACCTCTTCCCCATACTGCGGGCTGAACCTAGGGCCTTCACACTGACCTACATACCCACCCCTTTTTATATTTTGGGACTGTATTGCTGAATTGCCCAGGCTGGGCTCAAACTTGCAATCCTGCCGCAGCCTCCCAGGGTGCTTGGATTACAGGCATGCACCACCACGCTCAGATCCCCTTCTGTTCAGGGAACACCCTTTCAGAGCCTTGGCTTCCACCTGCGGGCGAGCCCCTGGGCGAGCGTCTCAGCATCTGTAGGCTGCACCTCCTTGTCCCAGGGGCTGTCATTGAAGTCAGCTGCTTGGCCCAGGAGAGAAGAACGGAGCCAGGCAGACTGTGTTTTGTTTGTTTGTTCGTTTTCCTACTTCTCTTAGCCAGGCCACATTTTCTCACCACTAAGAGACAGCAGACACTTTCCTTGCTGAGGATCTGGGCTTAGACCCCAGAGGCTGTCTTTGTACCTGGAGCTTGGAGAGAAACAGCCCCACCCACGCTGTGGCATCAGACCTTCTTGCCACCTACAAAGCCCCTTGAGTGTGTGGCAGCCCTCTGTGCTTCACACTCATGTCCTCCCAGAGCCTAGGTGTCGGGGGGGCTGTACACTTTGTTGGGCAGAAGCCACTGTGTTTAGGACTCGGTTCCAGAATCAAACAAAGATTCATCTGCAGGGGCTTTCACTTGCAGTGGTGTGAAGTCAACCTAATGACAGCACCTGTCTGCATCCCATCCTGTGCAGTGAGGAAAGGATGCCCACTGTGCAGGGTCATGTGAGGACCCGGCGAGCTAGGAACCACATAGTCCAATGGGCACTTGGTTCTATGCATCCTGATTCCTGCTTTAAGAAGCAGCTGCATGGAAGCAGTCTGTGCAGCTGGGACTGAGGGATGCTGGACAGAGAAGAGGATGACAGGACCTTCAGAAGAACAAAATAAGGACCCTTCAATGGGGCATGTATCAGACCTCCAGCTGAGGCACATTGCTCAGTCCGGAAAGCTCACGTCAGCTTGAGCAGAAGAGGTGAAAAATGACCTTCTGAGCACATCCATCCCTCAGGATCCACAGTAGATTGGTTCTAGGCTCCCCTGGGAACACCAAAACCCAAGGATGCTCAAGTTCCTTTATAAATTGCACCGTATTTGCATGTACCCTGCACGCATCCTCCCATGTACTAGATCCCTCATGCAATACGATGTCAACGCTACACACGTAGTTGTTAGCTCGTATCATTTAAAGAATAATGACAAGAAATAAGCCTGTACATGGTCAGGGCTGGGGATTTAGCTTAGCGGTTAGAGTGTCCTGAGCACAAGGCCCTGAGTTCGATCCCCAGCACAAAAAAAAAAAAAAAGGTCAATACATAGGCGCTTTTAAATAAAAGTACTTTGAATCCACAGTTGGTTGAATCCATGGATAGAAAACCCACAAATATGAAGGGCCAGCCAGATGCTGCTTCTGGAGAATTCTTTTGGGACTCTTGAGTTCAGACGCCAGCAGGCAAGGAGTTAAGCCCCAGGCTCAGAAAGCAGTCAGTTCCTCTGACTGGCTAGTTCTGCCAGGGCTTGAGGACAAAGGGTTTGCAGCCTGCACCTGTGACCTGTAAAGGAGCCAGTTCGCCCTCTCTGGGATGTATTCTGCACCCACAGGGAATGTGAACGACATTGAGTCACTCTCTTTCCTTATCAGCAGTGTCTCCCCACTGCCAGCCACCTGGCTTTTCTTTAGGCCCGAGGTGACTACCCTCCTAGACCCACACTTTCCAGCCTCTCTTCCTGGGACCTACCATCCAGCCGCACTGCAGGCTGGAACTTCGGGTCCCAGCATGTGGCACTGACCTGGTGAGCTGTGAGTCGTTACATGTCTCTTCGAGCTTCGTTTTTACCTGCAGTAAGGAAATGAGCCCCTACTTCTCAAAATGAGGGCCATCTGTGAGCGTATGAAGGACAACAACATCAGAGTACTGTTGGAGTTCAAAGAAAAGCTAACACACCTGTATAGAATATCAAATATGTCACAGACATTGAGCTCACTCCTTAATGTACAACATCTCACTCCAACCCCCAGAAAAACGATGATTAGGTCCACGATGGAGATAGGTAAGTGGGGACTGGGGAGGTTAGATACTTTGTCACACTGCTAGGAAGTAGTGAAGCCACAATTAAAGCCCTGATCGAATCCAATCAAGAGCCAAAAATTCTTAAATTATATTATGTTGCACAATGCCTTGAAATGGCTACTAAGAGGTTCAACTTATTAATCGCCCATCAGCGATTCTTGCCATGATGCCGATGGGTGGTGTTACACGTGGCTGCGGACAGTGTCCACAGCCTCTGCAGTCCCATCTGAGACAGCCCCCTTTCTTTACAGTGCACCTCTACAAGTGCGCAGCCCAGCGGGAGAGCTGTGGCCTCTGCCTCAAGGCCGACCGCAAGTTTGAGTGTGGGTGGTGTAGCGGAGAGCGCAGATGCACCCTACACCAACACTGCTCCAGCCCCTCCAGCCCCTGGCTCGACTGGTCCAGCCACAATGTCAAGTGCTCCAACCCCCAGATCACTGAGGTGAGTCCCCAAGTTCCCAGGAGATGACCAGGGCCGTGGGGAGGAAAGCAAGGCGAGGCTTTGTGGTTGGATTCTTGGAGCTGAGCATGTTTAATGTGGGCATAGAGAAGGCCTCTGTGTGTGTGTGTGTGTGTGTGTGGCTCACCAGCCTACACCCAAGCATCACTGAAAAGTGTTCGGAGCGTGTCTTCATGCCTGTGCAAGCCTGTGCTCACACGCACACTACAAGGTGGGCAGAGCCGGCCCAGTTGCCAGCCAGGCTGGCTGAGCCAGGTGGAGACAAGACGTTAGCACCATGATGGGAGGGCATTGTGTTTTCAGGAGCTGCGATCAGTTCCGAGGTGCCAGGTTGGAAGACAAGCACTGTGCTAGCCACCGCGCCATTTTGCCAGGGTCCAGTCTCTGTCCCAATTTGTTCATGCAATTTAATGGGAAGAAATGGGTAGTTAATTATACCAGGGAAGAAGCGGCGCTTCCAAAATAGCGAATTGCAAAGGAAGATGAATAGATGATATGGATGAAAATGCAGCTGCTTGGGTTTGAATGGGCTGGGAGAGGAGGAGTTGTACTTAACTCTGATCGCATTGTGTGCTCATCACTCTTCGTGGCTCTCCATTCAGTGACTGTCACTTGGGCTTGGAAACTAATTGCACATTCCTGGTGCTGCCTAGGAATGAAGGCCTGGATGTTAGCACAGTGGCCTACAGGTGTGAAAAGGCTGCAAAGGGCTGCTCCCAGGCTGCCGCCTCCCTGAGCTGATGCCCTGGCCCTTCTCTCTGTCTCATTTTCCCTGATGGCCAAAGAAAGCAATTCTGGTTCTCAGCTCTGTCGTGGTGTTGGGAAATTTCTTGAGCATCGCTGCCTGTGCTCATACCAAACAATTGAGCAACACATGGAAGTCGCAGAGTGAATAAGTGACAAAGCCGGTTCTTGAGCTCACATGCAATTATAAAACCATTTGAAAATTTTCCATGATTTGCCCAGATAACATAAAACAAGAAGTGTTGTTTCCACTTCCTGACGATCTAAGCCTTTCCTGCTGGTGCAGACCAGGTAGGTGTGACCCATTCCTGTGGCAGAGTATCCCTGGCAGACTGCAGACCTGTGT
The DNA here is from genome assembly GCA_004026905.1 of Hystrix cristata. NCBI lineage: Eukaryota > Metazoa > Chordata > Mammalia > Rodentia > Hystricidae > Hystrix > Hystrix cristata. Next base: position 107,806 of record PVJO010002626.1, read on the forward strand.
GCAGCTGGGTCTCCATTTAACTGTGCAGGACGAGGCTACGCGGGTATAAACGCAGCCCTTTAAAGCGTGGGCTGCTCCCATCCCATTTTACTCTCAGACATGGCGGGGGACAATGCCTGCTGATGTTCCCCTATGTCTCTATCCTGCCAGAGGAGAATGTCTGCAGGGCTGTTGCTGGTGGCCCAGCCTCTGCCTTCAGGCAGCCAGCTTCCCGAGCTGCTCTGGCTGGTGCCTTTGTCCTGACTCTAGTGATTTCTGGGAGCTGCTGGCCTTAGGACTTGCACTGTTCTGTAATTCTTGCTGCCACAGTTGTTGATCCCTGCGCCCGTCCCATCGTCAGCACCTGTGGTGCAGGGAGCTTAGTCTGGGCAGGGCTGGGAGTCCATCAGTACCTCCTGCCCTGGCCAACCCGGAGGCCCTCTGCTCCCCAGTGGCTGGCCCCTTCGCAGCCCCAAGGCAAGCTGCCCACTGGGGAGCCCCTGCCTCAGCGGCCCCTGCTCACTGACCAGGGACTGACAGGCTGTTCTGTTCACAGAGGACACCCAAGTTACAGGAAGCTAATTAACCCCCTGAGGTAATTAGGCTGTAATTGATTTTCCCAGGGAACATCTCAGCAGGAGTCAGAGGCCCCAAGTCTCTGCTGGTGATTTTCATGTTGAGCTGTTGAGAAATGAAAAAGCATCTCTGGGAAGAGACAAATCCATGCTGTGTTTCAAGCCACTCGAGGGACATCGCCATAGACAGGACACGTGGGAGGGAGTGTCCAAGCCCAGAGTAATATAGTCACTGTTATCGGTCATATTTCATTTTGCATCCCCTACCCCCACCAGATCCTCCTTTTTTTGTAGAAGTCATTTTCTGTTCTGTAAGTTCTCATTTGTTGAATAACTTCAAATTTATAAAAAGATACAAAAATAGTACAAAGTACTTTCATATTCCCTTCACCCAGATTTTTCAAAGTTAATATCTTATATAACCGTGGTGTAATTATCAAAATCAGGAACTTAATATTGATTCAATAATACCATCTAATATACATGCTTTATTAACATTTTGCCAATTATCCCAGCAATATCCTCTATTCTGGTCCAGAATCCAATCTGAGATCTGATCTAGGATCCCATGTGACATTCACTGCCTTGTCTCCTTAGTTCTTTAATCTGTAGTCATATTATCCTTAATGACCTTCATGTTGTTGAAGAGTCCAGGACAATTATTTTATAGAATGTCCCTCAGTTTGAATATATCAAATGCTTCCTCGTCAGTAAATTCAGGTTATATTTCTTTGGCAAGAAGTATTAAAAAAAGGTAAGGTTCATATCAAAAGGGCACAGAGGCCAACTTGAAAAGGATCCCAGTGGTCAAATCTGGGGCAATTTGAACAAGAAAACAATGATAATCACAGTCTTTATGAATAGAATAAATAAGAACCCCATGGTCCTTACTGATATAAACAAACAAATAATAAGGGCAAGAAGGTTTTCTTGACACTAGATCCCAAGTAATACATATAGAAAGAATTACGCAAATAGAAGATTCACATCTGCAAATTTAATAGCAATCATTGTTTCAAGCAAGATTAGTCAATGGTTCCTAAAATTAGTGAGTGTAAGTGTGATGAGAGACCAGATATTTATGGCATTTTAAGCTATCTCCCTGTAAGATACTTACTAATTACAACCACAACATTGGTAACTTCACAATGAGGAAAGCTTGTAGGACCCAACTTAACCAAGTGATCGAATATCACCTGTCGTGGAAAAAATCACCCTCAGGTGCCTCCCCCTCGAATGCCCCCCAAGAAGGTCACAGCCTCATTTCAACAGCGTTTTTGGCAAAAATACATAATTTGTTCAAAGTAACCTTGAAGAGGAATCGACTCATTTTCTTCAGCTTTCCTGGCTAATCACCTCACACTGGACAGATCTTCTTCCTAAACCTCCTAATTATAAGAATTCTATGGCGTTCATACTCTTTTATACATATCGTCCTTACTTTCATTTCTTCAAAATGTGCACCCTCTTCGGTGCATCACTGAGTGCAATAAGCAGAAGCACATGGCACAAAGATCTTTCCCACGGGAGAAGAGAAGGATGCCACAACAGCTTGGGCTGGCTGCTGGGGGCCGCAGAACTTCCAGTCTTGGAAATCAGTGCGGGTAGGAAGAGCTGCTGTCCTACCTGAGAGCAGAAAATAAATGAGATGACCCCAAAGAAATTCCACTTGAAGCACAGGAGTGGGCTCTCTTGCAGTGAGATGAGCAGCTGTGTTCTTCCTTAACCCCTCCCTACCCCCCATCTCCATGGCAACCGAGCCCACCCCTGGAGACCTATCCTTTATGGCAGCTTCATGTAGGACAAGTTGTACAGCCTCTTGAATTTCCCAGTTTGCATAAAGCTCAGGTTAGGACCCCCTCAGGACTCACCGTCTGCTCCTCCTCAGCCAGCTCTGGTATGATAATGACGCTGTCCCCTGCGGGAGGCAGCCCAGGCTGCTCCCATTTCCAGCTGTCATCCAGCATCTGTGCACATGTCACCTGTTCAACCCCAGGAAAGGGAGACTTGCAGAGGCCTGGAAAGCCCAGGCAAGGCCTGGCCCACTGCATTCCTGTGCCGGAAGAGGATGAGGTGGTGAGCCACCCACTGGAAAGGAAGGTCCAAAAAAACATTTCCCAAGAAGCCAGCAGAAAGGCAAAAAGACTGAAGCGGTTCTCAAGAAAAGAAACTTAGAGAAGGTAACGGGACTCTAGAGCTAATGTGACACGGGTCTCCACTCAGGTCCCTACACGGTGTTAGTTTTCTAGGGTCACCCTCACGAAGTGGCACAAACAAAGTGGCTTAGACGACAGAAGTACATTTTCACACAGCTCTGGAAGCCTGAAGCCCAAGATCAAGGCCTGGTGGGGGTGGTTCCCTCTGAGGGCTGTGGAGCAGAATCCACTCCAGGCCTCTCTCCCAGCTCCTGGTGCTTTGCTGATGGTCTTGGGCATGCTTTGTATTGTAGACACACCACCCTGATCCCTGCCTCTATGTTCGTGCGGCTTTCTCCCTGTGCATGTCTGTCTCTTACAGTTTTTTAAAAAATAAGGACACCAACCAAATTGGTTTAAGGCCCACTCTAATGACCTCATTTTAACCTGATTACTTCTATAAATACTCTGTCTCCAAATAAGGTCACATTTTGAAGAACTGGGAGTTAGGGCTTCAACATATGAATTTGGAGGGGGACTCAAGCCATAACAGTGAAAATTCTGAGTAAAGGGAGGAGTTGCCACAGTTCCAAATAAATTAATTCACTCCTACATGATTATTTAATTAGTAACTACTCTATGCCATGCACTGTTCTGGGTTGGAGGTTGTCACATGGATGAGTGAGTCCTGGTTAGAGAAACAAGAAGATGCACCCTGTCCCAGGGTAGACCCAGCTCACTCCTGCCTACTGCCAAGCCAGGGGAGGCTGGATACCACCCTCCTGCAGGCTACTCGCCGTCCCCCAGAGAGCCTAAGACAGAAACTTTTAGTATACATCCTTGGCTACTGTCTCCTGTAGAAAAGAGCAACAGGAGTGCACCAGGGAAGACATTCCACAGCTACTGAGGATACCAGCTCAGGCCACAGGCACGAGTGGATTGGCCACATCCTAATTCCAAGGCTGCGGGATGGCTATAATCATCTAAAGAGTTGGAGAAACAGTATCCGAGGAAGTAAATAACTGGCACAAAGCCACGCAGCTGGTTAGTGGCCGAACAAAGATCGAAAACCAGGACCTCCGGCTTTTGAAGGAAGACTGCCCCAGCACACCATGGTGGTTGCCTCTCTCAGTCAGAGGGATGGAGGAGTATTGACCCCCCCCCACTTCACCCCACCTCAAGTATGCCCAAGACGTCCAGGGCCAGAATCCGCTTGGAAGATACCCAGCGATGCCTGACAAATGGGGCACCGTGGCCACCCTGTGTACGGAGCCTTCTGACCTGTCTTCCTAAGCATAACTTGGTCACGCTGATCCCTGTGGTTGGGGAATTTGAGGGTGCACTGGCACTCAGGGTATCACATTAGCCTTTGGGCAGAGGGGTTTCTTTCCCTCCTGTCCCAGGTGCTGCCACCTCTGCAGACTTCACGTAGAGATGCCAGCATTCTGTGTTTGACCTTTACCTGCCAAAGCAATGAAGATTAAGTGGAGCTAGATTCCCTGGGCTGGGGTCCGACCTCTCAAGCGACTCCACCTAATGGAATAGCCCAGAGGAGGGGCCCAGGTGGGGCTCGGCTACAGGCAGAAGCTGCCAAATTTAAGATCTCAAAGAATGTTCCTGTGTGCTTCTGAAGCCACCAGCCATGGTGCCCAGCAAGGGGGTACTGATGCCAAGCAGGGGTGACAGATTTGCAGTCGTCTCTCCACTGACCACTGTGTAAGTTTTGTTTGATGAATTTTTCTACCACAATAACTTTCCTGACCTCACCAGTCCATGCTCAGGGAATAAAAATTCTCTTTAACATTATCTTAGATACATGTACCCAGGAAAGAAAATCAATTGTAGACAACAGTGTACACTGCTCTTCAAAATCAAGCATAAATAATTTTTGATACTCTAATAGTTTGAGATGATCCATGGCTCCTGCTGCCTCCTGCTGTCCATGCGTCCAAATAATCTGATAGAGATTGTTTTTCTTCTGGATTCTCTCAGATGCAAATGCATTTGTGAAACTATTTGGGAAGCTGGGACATTTATGAGTATTCATCGGCAAGGCTGCACCACGTGTCTGCAGGAAAGGCCAAAAGTCACTGCCTGAGGCCAGAGCAACTCACTGCAAAGTTCTCAACAAGAAAAAAATAAAAATAAAGAAGTCAGCCAGCTTTTCTGAGAAACAAGCCGGCACTCTGATCTCCCGTTCATTTATTTGCAGGCCTCATTAATATAACATCACTGTAACAAACAGCTAACGGAGGATGGTGTCAGGATGAATAATGGAGTTACTCTGCTGAGATAACAATTAGGTTTTGAATGTACTATCAGCTAAGTCAGAGCCAGTGAGGAATCACGCCAGGCAGGAGAGCCGGCGCCTCCAAAGCCCGAGATCCCTGCAGAGTTCGGCAGCTGGGCTCCAGCCTACCAGGAAGAGTGTGCACTCACACAATCGCACACACACAAAGGTGGAAGAAGGCGTGACCTTTGTTTGCTGCCTTGTACCCAGCATCTGGGTGTCTCCAGGAGCCAGGATGGAATGGAAACTCGCAGCCCTCCTGTTGGCGCCCTGCCCGGTAAAGTCAGGAGGACACCAAGCAACAGAAAGGGAGCGAGTGGACCAGGAAGGGGAGTGTGGACCGGCTACACAGAGACACATCCTCAGTGACCACTCCTGAAGCCCCCCTGTCAGACACAGGAACACTAATACAGACAGTGACCATGAGCTGGGGACGCAGACTGAGCAAGGTCATCCTGGAGCCGCTTCCCTGGCCATCGCCCTCCGGTGCCCCCGCAGGAGGCTGCAAGCTCAGTCTCTCCCTTCTCCGCCTCCGAACCTGACAGGGGGACTGTCAGCCTGCAGGAGATGGGGGAGGGGCCGCACAGGGCACCGGGCACCGTCGCAGCCAGGCTGTCTGCACCTGCCTGCGTCCCCATGTAGGATGCTCGTCATAACAAAGCCATTTTTTAAACCTCACTTTTCCTCTTGACCTCAGCTAGGCTGACTTCTGCCCAGATTTCTAGATGTCTTAATTATAAAACAATCATGAGAAAAATAATAGTGAGCATTCACTGAATGCTACCTTACCCCCAGAACTGCTCTCAGCACCTCACGTACATCACCTTAGCCGGCTATCACAGCTGTCCTCAGCCTCACTTGACAGATGGGGCAACTGTGGTGCCGTGAGATACATTTGCTTTCTGAAAGTCGCGTTGCTAATACATTGTAGAGCCAGGATGGAGCTCTTGGTGTCTCAGCGCCCCGTGTTTGGCCTGAGTACCACCATCCTTGCCCCCTTTCCCGAGTTCACGGGGACAGAGTCTGAGGAGAGAGAAGAGCCACCCCCAGCTCTTCCCAGCCCTGCTGTGGAGATGGGAAGAGATCTGCTAGTCTGCTCCATTGTCATGCAGGAAGCTGGGCAGGCACAGGGAGAGGTGACCAGGGGCCCAGGCCAAGGGCAGAGAGGAGGGAGGATGAATACTGAGAAGCCCAGGGAGGTCCAGACAGCAGGAAGAGTGACCATCGAAGCCAACCAGGGCTCCTTGTGAACTAAAGTTATGGCCTTGACTAAGCAAAGGAGCTGGAATGGGGCAGAGGAAGACAAGAAGCAGACTCCTGCCTGGCGACCCAGGCTCTCTCCCAGGGCCAGTAAGGTGCCAGCCCTGGCAGTGCAGTATGGAGGCTCAAAGCATAGTTTGGGTAAACCCAGCTGTGTTCCGCCACCCGGCGTAGCCTTGAGCAGTGTTCTTAACCTCTGGTGACACTATTCTTCCCCACCTGTAAAATGGGAATAATAATAGTACTGTATGCATAATTCATTTGAGGATACAATCTAAACACCTCTGGTACAGTTTCTGACCCATTCATGAGCATCTAATGAATGAATAAAAAATTAGGGGAGCATTAATACAGAACAATCTTCAATAACCCAGAAGCATTCCCTTGCTTCCGTCTTCCTCTTCCACCAACTCCATCAGCCAGGAGCCATAACCAGAGGAACACAGTGGCTCTAGGATGAGTTCCTGGTGAGCTCCTCTGAAGGAGACCCCAATTCTACCCCCCAAGTTTCTGTCCAGGGCCCTGCCCGAGCCTGATGGCAGGACCAGTGGTCTCCAGGGCGCAGCCAGCCCCAGGCTCTCTCCGCAGGCAGCTAGCCCTCAGCCTGCCCTGCTCCCCGCGCGGCCCTTTGGATCTCCCCAGCTGTAATTAATCAGCCCGCATCTGCTCTTGCCCTTGGGCAGCTTTGTGGCACAGTTCCCGCCGAACTGTTCAATTAGTCGCTGCAAGAATGAGGATGGCCACAGCATCCTGGCGGCTGCTTTCCAGGTCAGGGCACCCACGGAGGAAAGCAAACATGACAGAGTCCGGCAAGAACACAGACCCAGCCGGGGCGTCCCAGCAGCACCCAGGCTCATCTGGGCTCCGCTGCTGTGGAGGTGGGCTGTGAGCAGGTGGAGAAGCCGCTCTCCAGTCCGGGGGCTCCCAGAAGCTTTGAGAAGACCTCAGTAAAGGACGCGACACTGCCTAGGCCTCAGCCCAGGCCGAGGTGTGCCTGCCTTCTCCCAAGTCCTGCCGACCTACGTGAGCCAAACAAATTCATGGCCAAGACCCAGCCTCGCCATTCAGCATTGACATGGGTTGCTTCTTCTCCAGTAGGGCTCAGAGCTGCTAGAGTGAGCCCTACAGTGTTTCCCAAACCTTCCTTCTAAATTCTACAAACAATACACAAACATTGCTCCACACCCAGTCAAAGTGCCATGACCTTAAGGCAAGGTAACGGCACAATTCGAAGTCCCATTAAGATACAAATACAGGTTGGTCGAAGGAGGGAATGGGCAGAGTGAATGGAGAAGAAACCCAGGGAGAAAAACAAAACATAACTGAAGGTTTACTCTCACCCCTCAGCCCAAGGCCAGCTTGGCTGTGATCAACAGATGCAAGCCATCCTCACGGGCCTCCTTACTGCACTTCAGTCAAACAGGTATCTGCTCCAGCCACCAGCCTGGGGTGGGTCACCACACTGGGAGAGTGCAGGAAGTCCCAGGATCCAGAGGGAAGGACCCAAGGCTATCACAGGGCTCGGAAGACAGTGTCTGCGAAGAAAAGGCCAAGAGAACTGCAGAAGCCAAGACCTGGGGGGGACTTTGTCACTGTCTTCAGTATCTAGAAGCTATTTGATGAGGAGGCAGCTGTTCAGTTCCCCCTTCGGCGAGGGATCAACCTCGAAATTGGCTTAAATGAAAGCAAGCGAGATTACAGGAAGAACTCCTTAATGACTCTGATATTTAAATATTTTATCACTCCCAAGCAACACACACGTCCCTTCTTCCAGGTACCATTAAAAGAATGCAGTCTGTTCCAGAATCTGGCTGAGACCCATGTTTCCCAGTAACAGAGAATTGGGAATATTTTTCGTAACCATCTCTATGCCGGGCAGTGTGCTAAGTATTCACTTGATAAGAAGACCAGGACTGTCCCTGTCCCAAGAGGGCTACTGTCTTGTTGAGGAAATGAGCAGTCACAGTGTGGCGTGACTGTTGTCTTGGAGGTGTTCAGGAGGCTGGCTGGGGTCGGAGAAGGGGTCCCCGAATGTGCCTGCGGAGTCGGGGAAGGTCTCGCAGACGAGACACATTGAGCAGAGCTGGGTGGGATGAGCTGGGCGGGATGGGCAGGCACTTGGTGGTGCGTGAGCCTCGCCAGCAGAGGCCACAGTGAGGCAAGTGCCCAGGAGCATCCCACTCTGAAACTCTCCCAGGTAGCCCTTCAGACCCCCACAGAGCTGAACCAGACTCTGGGGTGGGAGGGGCTCTGCGAGGGAGGGATGGGCAGTCGAGAAGCACACAGAGTTCCGCTCCCCACTTCTGCCATCCACGAGGGAGAATTTAGATAGATTTCCGGCCCACAGAATAAGCTTGTTTAAAAGCATGGGGCGGAAATCAGTCAATATCTTGTGATCTTCCCTTCCTTTCCTCCTCTTTCCCGCTTCTCCGGAATGCACAACACATGCACACAGACACACAGACACACACACACACACACACACACACACTCTCACTAATAAATGTCTAAGCTGTCAAATCATTTCTTTACATGGATGTCTCATTCAAAATTACTTGCCTGGAAGAATTTGTTAATTGTGAAATGCCGCATCCACCCCCAGATGGATAATAGCTGAGGAAAGAAGAAATGGCAAGAAGAGAGGGAGGAAAGAATGAAGACTGTTTTGGAAAGGGCCAGCGCCCTCCCAGATGCATTGTGATGCGAGGTGACGTCTCCTTCCGACTGTATTCTGTGTGCAGCTCAGAACCCACCAAAGCCCAGCACTCCTGCCCAAGCTCGGGCTGCAGGCCGCTTCCCAGTGCCTCCACCTGGGTCACTCCCGGATCTGCCATGAGCTCCCCGATCCATTTGTTCTCCTGCCATATTGATAGGATGAGAGCTCCCAGCACCTCCAAGCTCCCCACCAATGCAACCACCCCATGTTTTTGTCCTCTAGGAAGGTATAGATGCAGGAAAACACGGGGAAGGAAATCTGCAACCATCAAGACCTGCTTTCTCCACCAGTGTACTAGGGAATTACCAAATGTGGTCTTGCTTAATCTGCACATCGTTCTTGGGAAGCAAGCAGTATCACCTGTTTTCAGATGAGGACATTAGATTCAAGGTCACATAGCTTCTAAGCGTCAGAGTTGCTATTCAAGTTCAGGTCTGTCTGACTCTAGAAGTTACTCATTCTCCTCCTGCCACAGAGCTGCCTGCCCATCAGACAGTCTCCTCTCTCTTCCCTACCCTACCCTAGAGCAACCTGCAGCAGAAAGACCACCTGTGTGGATCTGCCTGAGATGCTGGTCATATTTAATTTATCCTCAGGCATCAAGGAACGCTATATAATTCCACCCTGCCCTTGGCCCACACCCTCCCACCCCTGCAGCTCCACAGCCCCTCTCAGATCCAGAAGGCTGCCCCTGGAGTTCTGTAGCCACAGGTGTGCCTCTTGACAGCCCCTTTAGAAAGGCCAGGCCTGGCTGCCGATGTGGAATGCAGCCCTGGGTGCTCTGCAATCTAATGCTGCTTTTAAGAGAAAACTTCGGGTGCAGTCTTATGGGGAAAAGAGACTGAGGACTCTGTAGCTGCCCGGTCTGAAGTGGTATCCTGCAAGGTCCTGTTCGTTCTTTCTCTGGAGAAGAAATCCTCCCCCACCCCCAACCTCCCCTCACTGGCCTGACCCCCAGATACTTGGCCCGGAGGAAATAGGAAGAAGCAGGAGGCCAAGTTCTTGCCACTGCAAGCTACCACGTAAACTTCATGGCCCTTCTACTCATTCCCATCCTCCAGGGAGGCTGCAGGTGGAGGGTTTATCTTCCACGGGTGCATTCCTCTATTTCTTGGCACTCTAAGCACAGACCTCCATCTTGACCCTCTTTGATATTTGAGGTGGAAGAAAGCAAACATGTTCAAAGGCACAGTGATTTTTAAAGTGCATTTCATATACAAGAACCACTTGTATCTGGTAGGACAGGACATATTATAAGGATGGAAGATGTAGCTGAAGAAGCGAATGCAACCCGAACCCTGGAAGCCAGGCCAGGAATTAGGGACTTCACCTTGGTAATGGTCACAGCCATTGAGGATTTGTAGAGCAAATGCTTAGTAACCTGATCCAGTATGTGTTCCCCCTGGCAACTGGGCGGAATTTAGATTTACATAGAGAAACCTGGAGGCCCTAATGGACAGAAAGTGAAGATGGACCTTTGCTTAACCCCTATCTGAAACACACAGATTCCAGACACATGGGAGGAAGAACCAGTGGGGCCTGGTGACCTTATTTATGATACATGGTAGGCAAGAAAAAAGAAGCAGTTGAAGATGTGTGCAAGATTCCTGGCTGGGTGCACAGTGATTCCATTAACCTTGAAAGGGAATCTGAGAGGATAATTGAGCTGGGGTGGGAGGAAGAAAAATTAAGAGTTCATTTTTAGACATGGTGAAATTTGAGGTGCCTAAGGGACATCCATGGGGAAGTGGAGACATCCAGTAGCATTTGGATATATGGCTATGGAGCTCAGGAGAGAGGTCTGAGCCAGTGATATAGATTTGGTAGTCATCAGTAATGGAGGCCTGGGGAATCCTCTTGCAAATCAAATAATCACCACCTTATCTATGTTTTGGAGATCCAGACTTCTACCAGTTTTGCTCTAAGCAAAGAAGCTATAAGATACTCATCCTTCGTAAGCCCCAGACAGGGTGGTACTTCTGTTATCCCCCACCCTGAACTCCCTTGCTACCTGCACGAGGTGGTGACAGCACAGGACATGGCCTGGAAAGAAGTGACTCCTGAAGACCCAGCTTTCCACAGGCACTGCACCCTGAGAACCTGATTTAAAGGCCCTGGAGGACCCTGATTCTCCTAGTTTGCATTCCAGCAGCTGTTTTCTGGACCACCCATCTCTGAGACATGTATCTTCATGTCACGATTGTAACTCTTGCAAATAATTTAAGGGGAAAAAATAGTCTTCTTTCTCTAAGCAATGCCAGCTAACTTAGACTTCCGGCAGATCTGTGTCAACGACCTGACCGCACAGCACCCCAGCACGTGACCACACAACTGACCACAGCCCTCAGGTGTCGGGAGGGAGCGACACAGTGATTTAGGCGCAGCAGAGAGAGACCTTGTGGGCCTTGCCAGCACTATGGTGTCTCCACAATATGTCCCCCACATGCTACCTGCAAGATGGAAATATTTTTAGGCTTTCCAGAAAGATTTCATTTCACAGTTTTTCTGAAAGGTTGTAATTAACTGCAGTGAGCAAAAGAATGTATTTTTAAAAATACGAGTGGAGGGGAGGCAAGAGGAACCAATCACCACAGTTTTGTCAGCTCCTTTGGGTCGGTGAGTTCATGGCAGCCAGGTGGCTGGGGCTGGGGGCTGGGGGTCTGGGAGAGCTCAGTCCCAGTCAGTCAAGAGACCCAGGCACAAACACTCCTGCTACTGCTCTGCTGGGTGGTGGGGAGCAACCCCTTCCCTGTATCTTATTGACAAGTGTCCATCTCCCAGGCCCAGGAGCCCAAGGCCCTGTGGGAACTGTGCCAGGGGAGAGAGGAATGGCCAGGATGTGTTATTGTTGAGTATTTTTAGAGCCTCCGGGGTCTTCCGGTCTCTTCCAGCTCTTTCCGTTCCATGTCGTCCTTCTCCCACCCCCACAGAGAGGGATCTGAGTCCCCGGCCTGTGCCTCCTTGATTCATTCCATGCATCTTGTTTAGTTTTATTCATAAGGTGGGATATTATCGTCCCAGAAAAGGAAATCAGAGCCACAGACAAGGTGACCCAGGTGAATGAGCCCCCAATGAGGACTCTGCCAGCAAGAAGGAAGGTAGAACCCTGTCCAAGGCCCACAGAAGAGTACAGGAGGTCAAGAGGCCTGAGTTCCAGTCCTGGCTCAGCGGCCGCTGAGGTTCCCCAGGTCTGAGGAGCACATGGACTAGAAGTGAGGGCCAGAGGCCAAGACTGGCCTCAACCCCACCATCACCCCTACTCTGTTCCCTGTCACCTGGGAATTTGTGGCTGGGACAGTGGCAGAACTCACAGCATGCACATCACAGGAAGAGAGGGATGGGCGGAGCATTTCCACCTGTATTCGCCTATTATCCCCACACTGGGGCAACACTGACAGAGCTGAGGGGGAGCTAGGAGGTGTCCAAGGACACAGAGCTGCAGCTCTACCATCAGGGCCCTAAGGGACAGAAAGTTAGCAGGACACTTTCTCACCCAAGTCCCCTTCCCTCTGCCCCTCCTTCTCTGTCTGCTTTTCTTAGGGTACCATGCAAAGAACACTGGGCATTTGTCGAGCAGTTGCTCGAAGCCTTGAGTCCCTCCCTCATTCTCTAGTTCTCATTCTTCCCCTTCTTAGCGTGAGACACTGCGATTCCGTCTAGTTCTGAAATTCTATGTTCTTCTGTCCTCTAGGATTGAGGCCACTTCTGACTTTTTCCACAAAGTTTGGATTAATTCACTGAGATTTGTTGGATCCCAAAGAACTGCATTTTTTCAAGAACCTAATCTGTTCCCAAACGGAAGTTTCCACCTTGAGAGAACCCGATTCTGTCATCCCATTTCCTGTTGGGTCAAAGCAAAATGAGATAGTCAGCATTTGGTGGCTGAGTTAAAAAATGGGTAAATAAATGATCCTTGCTAACAGGAGGTCAGCAAAGATTTAGAAACTCCTAAAGTCATTTTTTCTTGTTCCCAGAATTTTTTTTTTTTCAGAACAAAGGCAAACATATACTGAGTCTTTGATCATCAAGTACCTTCCGGCCTCACCTAATCCCATCCCTGCGATCCCCTCCAGTTCTGAACTACTCCTATGTTCTAGTTCTGAGCTCGCAGGGCTCGTCCTCTTTATCTGTCGTACCCCCCAGACCCTGGATCAGCGTTATTTAGGAGCCTTTGTTATCTCAGCGCCCTGAGTGTAAGTTCCTCAAGGGCAAACCTGCTGCATATTCATCATTGTACCCCCCGCAGGGTCCAGCACACCGGAGCGGCAGTAATAAGACTGTCATCTTTACAAAGCCCTTCTGGTTTACAAAATGCTCCAAGCACACCTCCTCTTTGGGGTTCCCAAGCACCCTGCCAGGTTGGTAGTCTTAAAACCCTCTTTACCACTAAGAAATGAACTGTAGAGAGATTGTGTGGCTTGATTCCAATCAGGCAACTAGTGCATCAGAGATGTGTCTCAAACAATTATTTTCTGCCTGGAGTCCATAAGTTTTTCTAAATATTTATGAATGATGAATGAGTGATTTAACCAAGTCAGTCATGTTAAAACAGAAGATGAACTTAAGATTCTAGATAAGCTAAGAAGTATAAAACACACACACACATTTCACCCGGATTCCAGGTGTCTGTCAAAGTCCTTAAACCCAGACGTACCTCTTGTTCCAGTCCTGGGTAGACTGGATTGGTTAATTCCCCTTCCTTCCTGCAGATTTTGACGGTGTCTGGACCACCTGAAGGAGGGACTCGTGTGACCATCCATGGCGTGAACCTGGGCCTGGACTTCTCAGAGATTGCACACCACGTGCAGGTGGCTGGGGTGCCCTGCGCGCCCCTCCCCGGGGAGTACATCATCGCCGAGCAGTGAGTCCCCCTGGCCAGCCCTTTCCCCACAGGAGCTTCTGGATGGAGACTCTCTCCTCTTCCTCTCTGAGGTGTATCCAGGATTCACCTCCCCTCACCTGCCCTGCCATGGAACCCACCCCACTTGCCTCCCAAGTGCACGCCTATCCTCCCTCCATCTCGGCAGGTGCTGTTCTGTCTAATTCCCGGATTCCTGCTTCCTCTGGCATCAGGGTCCCGGCGCCAACGCTGCCCCTCATTCAGTCTTTGCCTACGCGATGGCATGACTGAGCTAGTTTGCTGATAAACTCAGGCTCCTCCTAGCTCTGGCCCCTCCTGTCAGCCCCCATTGGAATGCATCCCGCACGGTGGGCTGCGGGCAACAATTTGTTTGGTGCGTGGGGTTCTGACAGCAGCTTAATCTGAGCGGGGCCTCCGCCGGAGCGAATTCATTTATTTCACTAAGGGAAATGTCAGCTGGAAATTAGAAAATAGGCATGTAGTGGCGGACAGGCGAACAGGGCTCTGGGAGTGACATATGTTCCAATTTGGGGTGTTCGCTTGGCAGCAGCCACTGCTGTGAGTTGGTGGGCTCGAGGTGGGCATGAAGCTGGGGCAGAAGGGTAGAAGGAAGGATGCTACCCCTCTAAAGGAGAAAGGGAGGGTACCACCATATCATTCTGCATGACGTGTCATGTGAAGTCAGGTCAAACCACTCTGACCGTGCTGAGAACGTAGCTCACTCCATGTGTGGCAGGAAGAGCAAGACCAAGAGCTTGACTTTGGGGTGGAGGCTTCCCTCTCTGGGCCCCGCTGCTCTGCAGCCTCAGCCCCTGCCCCTGGCCTCCTGAGACCCCAGCCTTCAACGGCAACCATAAAACTGACAGCACATTATCTTTCATCAGCACTTTTCAGTTAGCAGGACACTTTCTCACCCACTATCTCATTTTTAATTGGTCAGTAGTCTGACAGGTAAGCTATTGTTATTGCCACTTTCGCAAATAGGAGAGAGCAAAGGTCTCGGGGAGGTGAGATGACTTGCGCAGTTCATGCCAAGGCAGAAGTGGATCTGAAGTCCCCTGACCCTTTATCCAGGACTCTTCCCTTCCATAGCACCGTGGGCCAAGCGTCCTACGCAGGAGGGGCCTGAATGTTCCATGACTCATCGGCGTGTGGCTTTTGGCCTCAGTGGCTGTGATTCCAGGGTAGCCTGGAGAAGGGGCAGGGGCAGAGGGGTAGGTTCCTAGACTTGAAAAGCTGGGACTACAGACAGGAAGGGAAAGAGCCGACCTGATCCTTCGCATCCTTCACCGATCCCTTATTAACAGCCTCATCTGTGCAAGAAGCAAGTCCTAGAGGAAAGTCTGGCCTGCAGGAAAGATGTGGGAGGGACAGGGAAATGATGTAAGAAGTGCTTCAGAGCCAGGCACAGAGGGGAAAGCTGCCAGGACAGGAGCGGCCCAGCCTGCAGAGGTGGCGACAGCCCGCCAGACTGCACCAGCCCAGTGCCTGGCCGCACTAGGCACTCAGTCATACTGACCCCAAGTCCACCCTGGCCTCTAGGACCTCCCTTGAGCCACTGGGCACAGGCGATTCTCCAACTTGTTCTGAGAGGCTGGAGGAATCATACTTTGAGCTAAAAAGTGTAAAATCCTGGGCAGCTGGACCTGAGTCTCATGAGATTTAGAACTGAGCGGTCCTTTAGCCCTGACTGATCTACTGGCCAGTGCTGAGACCTTAGCAAGCTGTTCAGTCTCTCTGACCCTGTCAACCGAATGTGCTAGACAAATGTAAGTTTCAGTTCTGTTTATGAAGTCAGATGTGCCACAAGAAGAAAGTGCGCGGAGAAACCAAAAAGGAGGATGTGCAAAGAGCCTGGAGAACGCACGCCAGGTCCTTGCAGAGGCCGACGGTGACCCCGGAAGGCCGCGACCATCTTCTCCTCAGGCCCTGGGCAGGCGGGAGGCAGCGACACACCCCATGCCTGGCTGGATACGACCTTGGTTTCCAGCAGTGCCAGGCTCATTACGACTCTCGAGGTTTCAGAGTTTAACATCATTAAAGCCTCCATCCTGGGCAGTGAGCAGCAGGCACCATCGTTACAGATGTCTGCCGGAGATGAGTTTAGCTAAACAGGCTCAGTGCAGAGTCCCAGGCGTGGGCAGGATTAGCAGGCAGGGTAATGATTCACCATATGCTTGTGCCGCACCATCTATCACTCAGCAATTAGGCTAATGTTGGTTAAAGGGTCCCGCTTAGTCCTGTAATCAGCACCCCACAGGTCTGTGGAGGGCCACGTGATTCAGTCACAGGACGATCTCCGGGCCCTGGGATGCTAGTTAAGGCTGTGCTCAGCCCTCCTGGGACGGGAGCTCTGTGTGAGGCAGCCCCAGCTCATGTCCTCAGACCCCCTGCCTCTCCCCTGATATTCCCGTGACCGCAGACAGAGCTGGATACATGTTAGGTGTGTGTGTTTCCCAGCACAGGAAGCAGGACACCCTCTCTGCAGGTCTGCAGGAGGTGGTGTGGTGTGGGACGAGGCCACTGGGCTGGTCCAGGAGACCAGAGAGGTCCAGCTGTGGATGAGCTAAGTGACTTCGAGCAAGTCACTATGCTCCAGGATCCTCAGATGTCTCATCTGGAAATCGAATATGTAACAGTAGATGTTTGCTGCCGTCAGTCACGCCAGCATCCTTAGGTGTTGAAGCAGTGGCCGCGTGGAATCAGCAGCTGGTCCACTGGAAAGCTTGCGGGGCACCAATGTGTCTCCAGAAGGCCCTTCAAACAGGAGTCCAATCTTCAAGTGTTGAAGTTGGCCGGGTGTTTGGTCCATCCCCTCACCTCCTAATAATGCATAAGTATCCCAGAGCCACAGGGAGGAGACAGGGAAGGCAAGAGGCCCCCTGAAATCAAACCCTAGGACCCAGCTTATGAGGCCTGGAGAAGGGCTGCTGTGCATGACTGGTTAGCTCTCAGAGCCTTAGAAAGCCAGCTGCATCTTCCCCACCACCCTCTGCCAACATCCTCACCTCTACCATCGTGGCCATGTCTGTTCCATCCGCTGCCCAAAAGACGTCCAGAACGTCCTGTTAAATCCAGTGTCCGTGGCATGGAGTGGTCAAAGGTGTGAGCTTTGGGGTCAAGCTAGACCCAGCCAGCAGCAGAGCCTGAGGATGGCATGAGCTCCCGTGTTGTGCAGGGCCTTCTGCCTGTCCTGTGTGGCTCTTGTCGTGGTGAAGGTACAGAATCAGCTGTGGTATAATGCGCAGTCCTCTCTACAACACTTTCTTCTCCCTGGTGTCTTCCTTTAGTGGCCCATCTCCCCGAGCTCAGAGAACAAGTGTCCAAACCATCACACTCCGAGCCTCTGCTCCCAGGAACAGCAGGGGAGAGCAGTGAGGTCAGCTGCTTGGTTTCCTCAGGTGCGGTCAGGCCCTAGACCTCCCACTTAGACCCTTCCCAGTGGCCACTGCTGACCCCTTCACCCCACCCCCATGAGGAGAGGGCACAGGTGGCCGTGACTAGCAGGGCACTGTGGGCAGCTCCTTGGCTCCCTGCAGCCCAGCTCATGGCCCTGCCTCGGGCCCATCCAGTCAGGGCACTCAGATGGCCTCCGTCTCCTGGTTGCCCTCTCCCAGGCATTTGACCCCCAAGCTCGTCTTTTGGGGTCTGAACCCTGAGCAAGAAAATACCTTCGGAAAGATGGTTTGCCAGAGGACTAGCCCTTCTTAGCGCCCTCCAGGGCCTGCTGAGGGTCCTCCTTTCCCGATAGCCCAGAGACCTCTCAGTGTTGCCCCTACGTGTGCTTTTCTATTTCTTTTCTCCCTAAATTCTTGCCTGCAAGGATTTCTTCCTCTTTTCCTTTGGAGGATTGCTCTCACAGAGCATCCCCAGGCAGCGCAGCCCTGATTAGAAGAGACAGAAAGGCTTTTCCCCTTCCTCCCACAATACATAGTCAACTCCCCTTGGAAGCTCCTTGGAGATAGAGTGGATGGATTGGAGGATGGCAGGGACCCCAGACAGAGCAGATGCTGGGGCCCAGGAAACAGGAGCGGAGAGCTGCTACTCCGAGCAGGTAGCAGCATGAAAATAACCACACATCATACCTTCAATTAAGCTTCTCCAATGCTCTACTAATGAGGCTTGAGGAGATGGTTACACATGAAATACTAATTGATCATCACGATCGTGTTTATGCCTGTTCATAATTAATTGATTTATTCACAAAGAAAAGGAAAGAAGAATACTCTTCCATCACACTCAGTACTTTCTTGTGGCATCTAATATGCTAAACATAATAAGACAGTTATTGCATGTTAAGTAAATATTCGCCGGGAGTGAAAGTACTTATTTGGGATTAACTGTTATGAAGGAGATGGAGACCAGCGGCACGCCGTGTGTGTGAGCACGCAGCATATTTGTTTAATGCAAGTTTTATTACATCGAAATGAAATCTCTGTTTAGTTACCTTCCTTCTTAGAGAAGCTGTTGAGATAAGCATCGCTCGGTTAAACGCGGATCTTCCCCACCGTGCCAAGATAATGCAGGGGATTAGCAGAGAAGGGGTCTGTTTTTCTGACTTCCCACTAAGCAGACCTACCAGGGCGCCAGACTGCTCCCACCAGACTGCTCAGCTCTTAAATGGGGTGGGGAGGCAAGGAAAACCCTTCCTGCCCTGCGTTCCCGGCCTCCTTTGCGCTGAGCCTGGCAGGACCCTCCTCGGGCCCTGCAGTTCCAGGAAGGTGGTACCAGAAAGAACCTGATCTCCTCAGTCCCTCCCTTTCCGAGAGGCTGCTGTGGTTAAAGCAACCAGCTCCTGAATGTGCTTGTGTCACTGATCTTGAGCACCGGGAAGTCACAGCCAGGGGTATTGATCCAGTCTGCTATTCAGGGAGAACAGAGAATGCGCACACCTCCCTGTGGCTTGCCTGTGAGTGCAACACGTGACTGCACCCAGGGCCGCTCGCCCTCAAGCCTCCCAGCCTCACCAGCTCAGCCTTGATTAAGTGGGAGGCCGGTGTCATCCACCTCACTCCCTCTGTCCACCCAGTGCTGGGGGCCTGCACTCCCCCCGTTTTCCTGGGGGCACCGGCTTTTGCTGATCTCCCTATCTCGACAGATATCTGTCCCTTTTTTAAACTCACTGCAGGGAGCACTCTACAACTGAATCAGCAACTTAGCAAATAGGCCCTTTTAGGGAGGTGACAAGAGAGGACACCGATTAAATTGTGTCCCCTGCATTCCCCTGTAGGATGTTTAGTTTATGCTGCAGATACTGGGAACCTACTCAAGACTAGGCAGTGGGGACCAAGAGCTGGGTCATCATAGAATTAGGCAAGGTGGCGCATAATGCACAGTGCATAGCGATGAGCAGAGGGCTTTAGACTTGATCTGATCCACCCTCCTACAGCATCGATGACTCAAACTCAGAGCGGGAAAGCACTTTATCCAAGGTCACACAGCTAGAGGGGTGGCCAAGCTGGCTCTTGGTCCAGCACTCTTGCAAGACTGTGAAGAGATGCTCACTGTGACCAGGGAGCAAGAGGGATAGCACTAGCAGCTCTTGATAAGCCTCTCACTGGAAGGTCTGCTCTCTCCTCAGGATCGTCTGTGAAATGGGCCATGCTCTGGTGGGGACCACCTCTGGGCCCGTGCGTCTCTGCATCGGCGAGTGTAAGCCCGAGTTCATGACCAAGTCCCACCAACAGTACACTTTCGTGGTGAGTGCCGGGCCTAGGCTGGCAGCCCACACTCAGCAGGGCGCATGTCTCTTCCACGCCAGGCACCACCAGTCTTCCCACAGTGTGTGGAGGAGACCCACAGAGGGGGTATGTGGGTGCCCTGCTGGCAAGCCTGCCTTCCTGTGGTGGAATGGACATGGGATACGTAAAGCTGTGGACACGCCAAGGTTCCACAAGGCCCCAAGCCAGGGCTTTCAGTAAAGCAAAATAGAGCCTTTCTTGGAAAGTGGATGCAGGACAGTGGCTGATAGGAGGCTGCCCTTTGTCTCTCCAGTGTGATTATCTTGGTCTAATTCCAGACTAATGAGGATACGTGGTCAGAGGGACCTAATTAAACAGGTCTAGATTTATCTGCATGCTCTGTTTCCTGCCAAGGATATTTTCAGTGGGAGTTCAGGGGAGTCCTGAAACCGGGCAAGGACAATATGTTTGTACCCCGGACCAGGAAGGGGGTACATGAGCCAGCTGCTGTGTGTATCAGTGTGGGTGCATGCACACACCTGCACACTCATGTCACACTCAGGCAACAAGTAGTAGCATCGCAGAGGCTTTCTGCAGGACTGGCACTGAATTCACATCAAATCAACACCTCAATTCTCAGGCTCTGGAGTCTGCTGGTGCTAAATTCATCCAGAATCAATAACTCTCTCCTGGGGCACTGATGTCCCTTCCCTAACACGTACCTACACTGCACATCGAGTACTTCATTAAAAAGAGCTACCACTAGCAGATGGGGTCAAACCAGCCTTGCTAAGAGTTTTGAAAAATCATTAAGCCACAAAATTCTCTTCTCTCCAAAGCACTGCACTGCTTATTTTAGGTTGTGCAGATCCTGTCCTCTCATCCTGGCATCTCTATCTTTACCTTGTTCTTTCCTGGCTCAGACTGGAGAGTACCGAAACCTGTCTGTAGCCAACATTCTCCATCTCCTCCCCAGACACAGGAGGTCAGATGAGGGGAGAACTGTAGAGGTCGGAGCTGGGCAGGGCTTTAGGGATCATCCTGCCCACTCTCCTCACTCGCTAAGGGAGAAATCCATGTCCAGAATGAGCCTGCAACTTGCTTCAGGCCCACAGCTGGTGAGGGGCGAATGCAGACTAGAATTCCTACCTGTGTGGTAGCTCAGTGAAGTGCACTTTGCCCTCTGGGCAGGCCATTTTCCTTTGTGATGCAGGGCAAGCTGCCTGGTGAATCCTAGAGCAGACATTTCTTTCGAGCTTTAGGCTTAATGTTACAACCTAGTGCATCCACTAGAAAGTCGCAGCCAGCAATGCACCATTTGCCTGGTGAAGGGCACAGAAGCCATGTCAAGTACTTGGTAGTGGCAGTTCTCAGCACTAGGACCCTCGCACGCTCAGGGAGGGACAAAGGACACACAAGGGGCTTTTTATGGAGAGACACAGCCTCTCGGTGGCCCAGCCTAGGCAGGGATGCTTTCTTCAGCCCTATAGATTTTGTGCCAAAAAATCAAGACAAGCTTCAGATAGAGAAGCATTTTCAAATCGTTCTCAATTTGTGAACTAATTGATAGATTAGTCAGTGTCACTCTGCTTTCCCCTCAGTGTTACGAGCGTGAGACTCCTCGGGGAGTTCATTAATTCCAGTGCGTGGCCCTCTGCCCTCCCCGGCCCGATCCTCCGGGCGGAAGCAGAGAGAGCATTTGGGACTATAGAGGGCAGGAAAAATGAGGATAATCCCTCTGTCTACCCTGAGGTCTAGCCTTGAACCTAAACTGTGAGCATTTCTCTGCTTCTTTCCAAAGAACCCTTCAGTGCTGTCACTGAACCCTATCCGAGGGCCGGAGTCAGGCGGCACCATGGTGACCATCACAGGCCATTACCTTGGCGCTGGAAGCAGCGTGGCAGTGTACCTGGGCAACCAGACCTGCGAGTTCTATGGGTGAGTTGCAATTGAAGGCCATCTAGAAGCCTGTGTGTCTGGGACATGTGCACACGTGTCCCTGCACATGCTCATACCGAGATCTGCCCCATCACCTCTGCGTCATTTGCTGCTTGGGCCAAAACACCCTTCCAGCCATTGTGAGAAATACACGCCATGGTCAGCTTCTGTCCTATGTGTCAGGGGGCTGGTTACCTCTAAAGGTCATGCAAGTGAGGGCCGTGGGACTGCCAGGTGACAAAGGCAACCAGAGTCTTCCAGTCTCCAAGAGGACTGAACGTGGATTGAGTCCCCACTCTGGTGACTTGAGAAACACAGGCTATGCGTTGAGGTCTTATAAACATACAGACCTGTGCTCAGAGCATCTCCTGTGCGTAAAAAGTTGAAAGCTACAACTTTCAGCCACCGCCAGGGCCCTAGGGATGCAGAGATTCCTGAGAAATACTGAAAGAATCCATGGCCGGGAACCCAGTCCACCCAGTGCCGTCCACCTGGTAATCTCTGCTTCGAACCATAAATGCCACAAGAGCAAGCACTGTGTGCTTCTCACTAAGCATATTAGGTACTCAGTGAATATTTGCTGACAGATTAGCTAGACTCGAAGCACTGATTAGTCATAGTCTAGGAAAATCCAAAAAAGTGGAGCTCTCCCATAGCTCACAGAGGCCTGCGCCTGCTCCACATTGTCTAACCCCCTTCCCCAGTGTCCATCCTCCCTGATCCAACCAGGGTCAGGTCGCAGATGAAAAGAGGGCGCCGCTAGACACGGATGGCAGATGTGTGCCACAGTGTAGAGCATAGAACAACAGCAAGCCACAAACAGAGAGTTAAACTATGAGCACATGGGGAGAAGATGGGGGGGCCACAGGAGGGAGGGGAGAGGAAGACGAAGTGAAAAGGATCCAGATCCAATATGTACGTGTGCCAGTCCCCGCGATGAATGTATTTATTATGTATCCTGAACATATACTAATAAAAAAGGGAGGGAACAGCAGGTCACTTCCCAGGCTGTACCCTTGCACCAAGGGGATCACCTTTTCAGCCAGAGGGCACCGCCTACTGCCCATGCATTTCTTCTCAACCTTGTGCTGTCTTCCCCTCAGGAGGTCAATGAATGAGATCGTGTGTGTCTCTCCCCCATCATCCAATGGGCTGGGCCCCGTCCCTGTCTCAGTGAGCGTGGACAGAGCCCGTGTGGATAACAGCCTGCAGTTTGAGTACATAGATGACCCTCGGGTCCAGCGTGTCGAGCCGGAATGGAGTATCACCAGGTGAAGTGGAGCCGGCAGGGAGGCACCCATCTCATGCGCCATGATCCCCGGGGCCGGGATCCCAGGGCCGAGCCACGCCGTGCCAGCTTTGGGGGTTGCACCTAATCCAGCCTCTGCTTGTTCCCAGCGGCCACACGCCCCTGACCATCACGGGCTTCAACCTGGATGTCATTCAGGAGCCGCGGATCCGAGTCAAGTTTAATGGCAAGGAGTCTGTCAATGTGAGTAAGCCCTGCCCCGCCTGGGCCTCAGTAAGCTTCCTGCACATGGTCTTGCAGCCTGGGTGCTGCGAGAGGAAGCTGGCCCAAGACCCCGAGCCTGGAATCATGGTCCCAAATCCCGGAGCCTTATCGTGACTTTTATAATGGCCGTGTACTTTCTTGTCAGAGGGTGACAGAGTGAGCTTATAAAAGCTGTGGCTTTTGAGCTGAGACAGCACCAGAGGGCCCTCGCTTATAACATGTGCACTTTGAGGTCCCATGAGAAGCAGTGTGGGGGGACGGAAGAAAGTCTGGCTCCAGGTGCAGCCATTCTCGGTGGGAAGCAGGACTCAGCTCTCCCTTAGATGCACAACCACAAAGCCACCTCGCCTCCCTGATCCTGCGCTCCTAGCTGTAAAAATGACCATGGACAGACCTGCCTGGTGGATCTGTGACATGCAAGGGACTCAGCTGACACCTGGCAATGACACTGCATGCTGAGATGACCAAGTTGAACATTTTCTTTTATTTCTCTTTGCAGAGCCTCATCATTTAAATTTTTTCCACTGTGGATTTTTGTGATTTTAAAGAAGTCCTCTTGGGCCGGGAATTTAGCTCAGTGATTAGAGTGCTTGCCTTGTAAGCACAAGGCCCTGAGTTCGATCCCCGGCACCACAAAAATAAATAAATAAATAAATAAAATAAAGAAGTCCTCTTATTCAGGCAAGAGCAGAATCTCTGCTCTGTTGTTGCATAGTTTTCAGTTTGTTCTAATGGCTCTATCTCATTCTTTGCAGCCAGTATTTTCTGAAACATTATTACAGTCTTAATTTAGCCCAGAAGATGCTATTTTGGCGATCATTTCTTTTTCATAGCAATTACTACTATTACGGTTCTGACCTTCCGGGGATTGGCGAGGCTAAGATGAAGATGTGGGCGATGGTGTTGTGTCTCTCCTCCTATCCCTGACATGTCTCCAGGGTGCCGAGGCCCATTAGGAAACACCGGGGTGCACAAAACCAGACAGCGTGCTAGAAAGTTGGCCCCAGAAAGGTGTCAAAGGTCAGCTGGTCTGCTCATCGCACGGCTGAGGAAACTGAGGCCTGAACTGCTAAATGGCTGGCCCCCAATCATCAAGGTGACTGGTGGTGGAGCTGTTTTAGATCCCAGGCATCCAGACTCTTCATATCTGGGCCACAGGAAGAAGTACTGGGGGGCTGGCATTTGCACCATGACAGAGGCACAGGGTCTTATGTGTCACAGTGCAGTCCCCACCATGGTCACAGTGCTGCCGGTGAGGTAAGCACGTGCCTCTTCTCCCAGTGTGCAGCCTGACCCGGGCAGCGAGAGCCGTGCCCCAGTCCACTTCCCCCAGCACCCAGCGCTCCCAGGAGCACTCAGGTCTCCAAATGCCAGGGCCTCAGGCAGAGGCGAAGTCAAGAGTGGGAACAGCAAGCCCACACCCGGAAACAATGGACCACCCCCCAAGAAAATTATGTGCATGCTTTTATATTATTATTTTTTTTTTTTGGTACCAGGGATTGAACTCAGGGCCTTGTGCTTGCAAGGCAAGCACTCTAACCACTGAGCAACTTCATTCAGACATGGCATGGCCAGTGTATGGTATGTGATACTCATAGGTCAGACTCCAAGAGGAGGGATCATGCCATGCCATGACGGGTACGGAGAGCAGCGGTGGGTCAGCCAGGAGGCAGAGAGAGAAGGAGAGTGTGCAGCCAAAGCCTCTACTGTGTTCTCCACAGGAAGCAGCAGCACAGAGGGCCAAGCAGGTTTAGGATCAGCTGGTTCAAGCAATTTTAGTGGGCTCTGTGCATGAGGGCCGTCCCTAGGCATCTGGCACCAGGTTCTGGGGAGATTGGGGCAGTGGACAGAGACTGGGAGTAGGAGACGGGGTGTGAGGAGGTGCGGATTGGTTGGTTTGCATGTGCTAAACCCACTCCCTGGAAAGCCAGCCCTTTGCCATCCATGGGAATCGGCCCTGTGAGGATAGGACATCCCCAGTCTGCAAGGCCCTGGGTGTCAAAGCATCAGTAAAAGCCACACAAAGAGCTAAGGTCTCCTCGCTCATAAGGACCCAGCAGCAGCCCACACAGGAGTCTCCCTAGCACTGCTCCTAGTCCCACCTAACCACAAGGGAGATGTTTTGAGGAACCAAGATGGCACTCCACTTTCTGGAGGGCTGGGGTCCCTCGGCTTCCGTGGTGACCTGCCCGGAGGACAGGCACACGGCCCCGCAGTGTCCCTCCAGCCTGGGCCAGCACTCAGGAAGCACACAAAAGCCTCTTGTCTGGGGCTGATTTGCACAGCACAGCCCAGTCTAGGGAAACCGGCAGGAGTGGGAGGAAGATGCAGGCAGGTGGACCCAAGGCTGGCTGTCTGCTCTGCAGGTTCTACTCCCTGGCTAAACCGCATCTCTTGCTCTTCCCATGCCTCAGTGTCCCCAGCTGCAACAGGACAGGGACGTTAGGTCAGCAAAGATGTTCAGTAAGAGTGGTAGGAACAGGTCTGACCCTTTCTGTAGCGTGAAGCTACAGAGAGCCACTTCATTTAAAACTCCTGAGCTCTCTGGGAAAGGGAGCGTTAAGACTCCCTTGGACTTAAGCTCTGACAGAATCTCTAGACACAGTCTCTATGCGTGTGTCAGATTTTTTGCAATTTCATACACAGTCTTGTTTGTGAACATGAAGCCCGAGTACGTGTATCTTGGCCAGACACACACATGTGCGGCCTGCCAGGACAGTCTGTATTTGGGCGAGCTGAGTTCTCGGAGATGCCCTTGGCTGCTCCGGGACGCCCTGGCTCCCAGAGCCGAAACCAAGCTGTGCCAAGCAGGAGACAGGAGGAGAGGAGGCAGGAGGCCAGGTTTGCTTCCCAAGCCCCCCGTGGGTCCTTCTGTGTTTTCTTCAGCCTGGCTGCCACCAGGGGCAGCCCCGGAATTCACCAATGGGAGAGAATGGCACAGGTCATGCTAAGCAGGGGCCACCCCCACTAGGAGTTTCAGTGGTAGACCAGAGTCCACAAGAGAAAAGGGACATGATGAGCTCAGTGGCAAGTCCAGTCTTCTACCCTAGTGCAGGCTTGGGGTGCGAGGTTAGAGAAGAGAGGGGGTCCTGAGTCAGACATGCAAAGAGCTGCAAGATCCTTTTTAGTCATCAGTTTATTCTGCAAGCATACCCAGCACCTACTACACACATGCTCACCTCATACTGCATACCACTTCACACTACGCACACACACACACACACACTCATACACACCTGGTTCCTCTCCTTCAGAGTCTGTGTCTCGTCCATTCATGCATCTCTTGGTCTTGTGCCCCTACAGTGCTCCAGGCCCTCTGACAGGACTATGTCGT
The DNA here is from genome assembly GCA_004026905.1 of Hystrix cristata. Classification (NCBI taxonomy): domain Eukaryota; kingdom Metazoa; phylum Chordata; class Mammalia; order Rodentia; family Hystricidae; genus Hystrix; species Hystrix cristata. The sequence continues at coordinate 134,088 of PVJO010002626.1, forward strand.
AACACTTTTTCAGTTATCCATTTGCTCCCTGAGACCACAACGTTCTCCCTTGACAGCCCCAACCTAGCTCAGGGCCTGGCACAGTGCTGATGGGTGTGTGAATGCATGAGATCAAAAGCGCTCCCCTCCCCTTCCCCCAAAATGCCACTGCCCTTGTCCTCAAGGCCCGCTATGTAATGAAGACAAGCAGGCCACTGGCAATGACCAGCCATTTGGCAGGCGTGGGAAGCGGGCTGTGGACACCACTCTGTCCCCGGGTGCTTGGTGTTCGACTCTGCTCTCTGGCCCCTAGGTGTGTAAAGTTGTGAACGCGACCACCCTCACCTGCTTGGCGCCCTCTCTGACCACCGATTACCGCCCCGGCCTGGACACCGTGGAGCGGCCCGATGAGTTCGGGTTCGTCTTTAACAACGTCCAGTCCTTGCTGATCTACAATGACACTAAATTCACCTATTACCCCAACCCGACCTTCGAGCTGCTCAGCCCGACTGGCGTCCTGGATCAGAAACCAGGGTCACCCATCATCTTGAAGGTAGGGACCACAACGTGAGAGAACACCCCTCTGCTTCTGCCTGGCTCTCCCTCTGCTTCTGCCTGTCCCTCTGCTTCGCACACCCGGGCCCCAGAGCCACCACCTCCTCCTGGGCGGAGCCTGTTTGTAGACACTGGCTGAGCTCTGCACCTTACAGCTGTAATTCTCAGTGAGGCTTCTACTCTTCCCGTTTGTCTCAGAAGCTATGGAAGCCTGAGGTTCAGCAGTGACGTGAATAATCGTTTCTTCTTATGCGCCACTTCCATGCCACAATGACCTCCAGAGTCTCCTGGTGCTATCTGCCCAAGATTGTCATTGCCCCCACTTTCACTCAGTCCCATCTGTCCTTATCCTGATTTCCTTGTTCATTGTCATCTTTCCCCAGTCTCTTTCCCCTCTGTCCTTTCCAGTTTCATTATCTCCTCTGTCATTTCTCTTTCTCCCTCTATGGTGGCTGTTTGATGTCCCCCAAGACCCCTCTACAGAGTCTCTATTGGTTTTTACCTGACTGCCCTTCCTCCATTTCCTTCATCCCTTTTTAAGTGGGCAATGAATGCCTGTGTGCGCATGTCAGTTCTTCCTGTTGAGATGCTGTTCTCTACAGGGCAAAAACCTCTGCCCTCCTGCCTCCGGAGGGGCCAAACTCAACTACACAGTGCTGATTGGAGAGACGCCTTGCGCGGTGACTGTGTCTGAGACGCAGCTCCTCTGTGAGCCCCCCAACCTCACGGGGCAGCACAAGGTCATGGTGAGTGAGCCCTCACACACGGTCTGTGGCGAAGGCTCTCCCTTCCGCCTCACACCCCGGTATCCCCTCATCTGCACAGCCTGCATTAAGACGAGTGGCAGTTGCGCATGCGCGAGAAGGAGGGCGGGCACCAAGGCCGGAAGTTGCTCTGTGTCCAAATCTGCGCTGAGTGGTGGTGGTGTGTTGTGTCCCTGCTCACGTCGTAAGGATGTGATGGCATGCCAGGGCTCCGCGCCCGTGTGCATCTGTGTGCATCTGTGTGCGTACTGTGCACAGGTTCACGTGGGCGGGATGGTGTTCTCTCCCGGCTTGGTGAGCGTCATCTCAGACAGCGTGCTGACCCTGCCAGCCATTGTCAGCATCGCGGCCGGCGGCAGCCTCCTGCTCATCATCGTCATCATCGTCCTCATCGCCTACAAGCGCAAGTCTCGAGAAAATGACCTCACACTCAAGCGGCTCCAGATGCAGATGGACAACTTGGAGTCGCGCGTGGCCCTGGAGTGCAAGGAGGGTGAGCAGACCCCGGACCGTCCCTGGTCGCCGGCCTTGTCATTCCCCTCCTTATAAACAGCCCCCATCTTTACTCCATCACTCACACTGCCTTGACCTCAGTTTCCCCAGAAATTCCCTTTTCCCTGGATCCAGAGCAGCCCAGTGAAGAAGGTTTATATATGAGGATCCGGGTCCCCTTGCCCGTTTCCCGCCTCACTTTCTGTAATTCCATCCACAATCTGGCTGACTCCTGGGCCGCATCCTCTCAGTCACAAGTCAGTGGGGGCCTCCCAGGTCCACCAGTTCAGGCTCCATCTTCCAAGCGGGAGGGTCAGGTCCCTGGTTTTGGCAGGCGCATCTATGTAGCATGTAGGAACAGTGGCAGGAGAAGCAGGCAAGCACTCCTTCTGCCCCTCACCTCACGGGGTTTGTTTTCTATCAGCACTGCAGGCTGAGCGCTCCAAAGGCTACGCCATGCCTGTGTGTGGGAGTAGTCATTGTGCTTTCTTCTGTCTTCTGCGTGTGTCTTCCCACGCAGACACAGCCATGAGGTGATGAGTGTACCTGGCGTTCTCTTAGGCTTAGGACCTGGCAGGTTTTCTGAGTAAACATCTCGATTAAGAATCAAAACATTTCTCCTTTTGCTGCAAACAGCATTATCAGAAACAAAGGCTCTGCTGAAGGAAAGGAAGAGCCGTGCTGGGGCAGGTGGGGTGGAGGCTCCTCCTGGCACCAGGCCTGTAGAGTTTAGGCACCTCCAAGACAGGGCTGCTGGTAGGATGAGATTTCAGGTTCCTCCACGGCCCAGTCTTGCCTGTCCCCTGAGTGTCCAAGTCCCGGGGCTGCCCCAGGATTTTGCATCTTGATTTATCCTCTTGCTTAGAAAAGGGCAGCAGTTTGCCTATTCTGGTCTTTCTTGGATCCCTGTCCAACCATTTCTTTCCTTGCTTTTAGTATCTCCAAGATCTTTACCAAATGGTTCAAAATATGGTGTCTTTCCTTCCTTTTTCTTTATTTTCGCCACACTGCAATATGTACAAAGAAAATCGAAATCATAGATAAGCATTGGAGAGAAAATAATATAAAAACCAACCATCAGCTAAGAAAGGCAGTATGTTAGCACTGTGTCACTGTAACCAATATCTAGATAATCACCTTGTAAAGAGAAGAGATTTGGCTTAGTTTTCAAGGTTTCAGGCCTTGAACTCTTGGCCCTGTTGTGTTTAGGCCTCCTTCAAGGCAGTACATCATGGCAGAAATGTATGGTGGAACGTAACCACTCCTCTCATAGCCAGGAGTAGAAGAGCAGAAGAGGAAGAACTAGGGTCCCGTATTAGGCATTTTGTTGTTGTTGTTGCCAGGACAAAGTACCTGACATATACAATTTAAAGGAGTAAAGGTTTATTTTGGTTCATGGATTAAAGGAGTTCAGTCCATGGTCAACTGGCTCCAAGGCGGAAATGGTGTGGCAGAACAGACTGGTGGAGATCTGCTCAGCCCATGGCACCAGGGGAAAAAAAGACAAAGGAAAGAGCCAGAGCAAGAAAAATGTCCGTCAAAGGCACACCCCAGATGACCCACCTCAACAAGGCTCGGCCTCCTCAACAGCATGTTCAGCTATGAACTCATCAGTGTATGAACACAGGCCTCCATGATCCAACCGCTTTCCAAAGCCCTACCTCTGAACACATGAGGTTTGGGGGAGATAATTTAGGTCCAAACCATAACAGGTACTAATATCCCTTTCAAGGGAGGCTTCCAATGACCTAAAGACTTTTCATTAGGCTCCTCCTCTTGAACTTTCTGCCACCTCCCATTAGCATCAATCTGGGAACCACGCCTTTAATACATGGGCCTTTGGGGGAAACGAAATCCAAACTATAGCAGGCATTCTAGAAATGGCTCTGTGCCCCACCAGACCTGCCCCTTTAGTCCTCACTGTTTCTGCACCCAAGGCCCCTTCTTTCATCATCTTCTCCTGCTGTCCTCTGACCTGCTATCCTTGAATTTCCCTGTCTTCACGCTCACAGCTTTTGCTGAGCTGCAGACTGACATCAATGAGCTGACCAGCGACCTGGACCGCTCAGGAATCCCCTACCTGGACTACCGTACCTATGCTATGCGAGTCCTGTTCCCAGGCATTGAGGACCACCCTGTCCTGCGGGAGCTGGAGGTAATGCCCATCTCCCTGCCCAGCCACCACACCGGGATTCAGGCCCAGATTTCCCGGGAAGCCCAGATGGGTCTCTCGGCCTGGAGTCAGATTAGGAGTGTGAGGTGCTGCTGGTTCAGAATGGCCTCACAGCAACAGAGCTACCAGGCAAGTCACAGCCAAGGGAGCATCCCGACCCCTGGGGACAATTCCAGGTTGAGGCTTTCTTTTTTTTTTTTTAATTAATGACTAAATTAATAACAAAAATCCTACCTCATTCTAGAATGGGTTTAAGGTGGCTTAAGAAGGACATAGGATTCTGTGAGGTTTGTTCATTTGTTGGTTTGTTTTATTGAAGTTAACAAATCACAACCGGGGAAGTTGAGGGAGGCTGGTGCACTGAGGTGGTCTGGTGGATTTACCTCTGTCATGTCCTGGGGAGACCCCATGGTGTTTCCTTGGAGAGCTGCTTGTGGTGCCACCAGTCTAGTGGAAAGTCAAAACGCACCATGGTCCTCAGAAGGCAGCCATCCCTCCAGCAGCATGGGTGGGTGAATGGGTGGGGGCCTTCACAGGCTTCACAGACAGGGTCTCTAGCGGACCTCACCAGCAGGCCTTCCTGAGAGCTTAGGCTAAGAGAGATCGCCCACCACCCCTCCCAGGTGCAGGGGAACGGGCAGCAGCACGTGGAGAAGGCCCTGAAGCTCTTCGCCCAGCTCATCAACAACAAGGTCTTCCTGCTGACCTTCATCCGCACGCTGGAGCTACAGCGCAGCTTCTCCATGCGTGATCGTGGCAACGTGGCCTCACTCATCATGACTGGCCTGCAGGGCCGCCTAGAGTACGCCACTGATGTCCTCAAACAACTGCTGTCCGACCTCATTGAGAAGAATCTGGAGAACAAGAACCACCCCAAGCTGCTGCTGCGGAGGTCTGACCCACAAGAGGGCAGGGAGGGTGACAGCATCTAAACATTGACACATCATCTCAGTGGACAGGCACCTAAGCTACGCAGGAAGATGCCCGGTCCCCAGAAATGCAACCCAGGCAGTGTGGCCTGTGTCCACATGTCTTCCTAGAGCACAGTGTGATCCTGCAGTCCTGAAAGACTGCAGTGTCTTAAGCAGCCGAGTGGGCACATCTGCATGGGGACCTCGCTTTGAACCCCAGCTTTGCCCCTTGTTGGCGCTGTTGCTTAGTCTCGTAGACGCAAGGAGAGTAACACCCGTCCTTCAGTGTCTTTCCCTCCCTCTGCCTCTGGAGCTGCGCTGTCCAGCACGGGGGCCACTAGTAGTATGGAACTAAATGCAAACTTCACTTCCTTGATCATGCTGGCCATATTCCCAGTGCTCAGTTATCCAGCACTGCCTGTGGCTAGTGGCCGCCATACTGGATAGCACAAGCAGAAAGAAATCATTCCCATCTCCACTGACACTTCCGTTTCCTGGCCCTGAGGTAGAGGTTTGGTGCAGCTTCTCTGTACCTAGAATCTCCAGTGTCTACCACCTCCCCCCACTTGCCATTTTCCTTGTGTGGGGAAGGGCTACAGACCTGGCATCCCCTTCCTGCACCCCTCCAGAGGCCCTGGA